>JASDQU010100998.1:84183-94511 GCA_032191745.1 Picea mariana
ATAAATGAGGGCTTGAAGAGAGCAATTTTCTTGAAGATCGGTCGACAAAGAAGTCAAGGAACATGTCCACGGTGAGCGAAGGTGTCTATGAGCTATGGCCATCTACAATTTTGGAATTTTGGTGACTAACAACACTCAAAATATGTGTATAAATCACCCCTCTATAATTATCTCTTGAGCCTAATAAAATCCCCATTAAATGTCGAAATCCATGTGTCAATTTTGACCTTTATCACGATGTAATTATTTCAATTTTGTGGCTCTATATGAATTTCTAGTTTTGGTGTGATTTTTTTAATGCACCATGTTACCCCCCATTTCTAGGGATAACTAAGGAGATGATGTCTCAAGGCCCACCAGTTGCAGAAATGGGGTGTCAAGATCCAGATGAGAAGACAGATCCCTCTTCTTACCACACATCACCATGGATTGATAGCAGCAATGTCCACCACACCATCTTGACCCACATAGGATAGCAAGTCTTGCTCTATGAGGTAACAAGTATGGTGTCATGGTAAGTGTCATTTTAATAACTAAATCATTTGAACATGTTGCAAAGAGTCCTTTCTTGATTTTGAAAGGTGTTTTCTTCGAAATTATGCCTTTTGCCTCATTTCACCTCGATAGTTGACACATTGTCCTAGTAAGTGGGTCACCCTCGAGAAAAGGGTTGCTGCTAGGGGGTATCCTTGAAGGGTCATCATACCATTCCTATGCATACTTACCACTTTCCACACTTCTTCCCTTTTGTTTCCTCATCTTTTGGGTCTTCGGGTATATTGACCCAAGAAGGGCTTGTACCTCATTTCATGAGAAGAAAGGAATAAAGGCCTAGAGGCTTGTAGCTGGAAAAAGTTAAAATCCAATGAATTATCCTCCAGATGCTCATCCTAAGGTCCTAAGAGAAATGAAATGCTTCTCCACAAAAATCAAGGACCTGTAAAATGAAACACGTAATTAATAAATGGCTCGCTTGTTGAGGGAATGCATTTGTTGTGTATTTTACTTTCCTTTCACATGGAACTCAATGTGTTACTAGCTTCGAATGGAATTTCGGTACTCTTTACTTTCCCTTGCATACAGTACTCAATTTTTGGACCTTAATCAATTAATGGAAAATAAAGGGTGTGGAAAAAGGTTGCATTGAAAACGAGGATGCAGCACACCCTCTGCAAAGGCACCCATAAATAAGACAATATGATCCCTTGTATGTCAGGAAACCCCATGCCCAAAAGTCACACCCTCATCCACCTCATTCTCTTTTACATGACTTAGAGAGGATCCTCATGGGAAACAATCCTTGAATTTGGGATTGATCTACCCAATAGGACACCATGACAACCCTCCCATACTTAAATTTTGCAAGATGTATAAGGTCTTTGAGCATTTGTTTATTTTGAAAAGGGGGGGTTTATTGTACATGTTTGGGTGGTTCTTTTATCATATAATTGAATTAAGTGTGAAGTTTGCACGTCGAATGTAGACCCATAAACCCTCAATGAATATACAAAAATTGGAGCGAGACAAGAGACAAAAGAGGCAAGAAGAATTAAGGAATGATAGGGATACCCAAAATTCACATAGAAAACCTTCATAGACATGCCAGATCGTTGGAACATCCCTCAAGAGCGCCCCGATGACTCCTGGGAGGAGTGGAAGCTTGAAATTTAGTATGATATCCAATGGTGCCCAACAATAAATTGACCATGTCAATATGGAGATTGATGATTCGAGACCCGCGATTCAACTTTCTCGTGTAAGAAGCCCTAGCTCGCATATTGTAGACTTCCTCCACCAGAGAATTCATGTGGATACATAATCACCAAGGGTGTGGTCCTAAACTGACAATGCTGGTTAGATATGAGACACGTTGATAATTGACGCACAAGAAAACATCAAAAATCGACCAGAGGATATACTCCTTCATATAAGATATCTCACAGACTTTGCCCCCTACCCAATCTACTTTTGGAATATTTTAAATCGATAGGCAGTGAAAAAAAATCGACATAACCCTTCATAGGATGATTCGTCAAGTATATAGAAAAATCATGTTAAATATATGATCCCAAACTAAGCAAAGAAAAAGCGTAGTTAGTCATTGAATACATCTGAACTGAAGATCAACAATAGATTGTACTAGTCAAGTCAAATATTCAGACTTCAACTCAAGAAATCAATTTGACTTCTCAATCTAATTCAACACAAACTCTTGCAATGTTTCTATCCTTGACAAAATCCAAGAAAATAACAATGGGCCTCAATCACATCGTGATCTATAAAGGAAATGAAGTTCCCAAATGTCATTGGTTCGTTTGTGAAAAATTCAGGGATGTAGCTGACATCATTGATGAGGATAAACAAATGGCATAATTCGATGTCGCACTTCAAGCCAAAGCTCTCACCTAGTTTATGAATTACATAGACAATCAACAATGCACAAAAGTAGAAATAAAGAAAAACTTCCTCACATTTTTCAAAGCGCAATATATAAGCCACCTGGCAGCAAAAAAACTGAAACAAATCAAGAAAAATATAGATAATATTGTCTATGGATATGATAAAATATTTAAAGGTATTTTAAGTCAAATCCCCTATGTAATTGAAGAAAAACTGCTTGTGCAATGCTATGTGGCAGGCTTATTGCAAAGGATCAGAGTTCCACTATGCATGTATGACCTTTATACGTGTGAAGAAGTATTGAAAAAATCCCAGCAGATAGAAATGGATGATGAAGGTGTGTCGACTTCATCAATCATTGAGAAAAGACTAGAAGAAAAGCTTGCAAAGTTGCAACAATCATTCAAAAATATGGCAATTTCATGCAATGAACTATGGTGCACAATCTATTCTAATGAAGGCCATACAAAAGATTATTGCAAATTCAGTGATGCACAAGATCTTGCAGTCCGACGAATCCAAATTGAAACATTATGTGACATTTGTGAGGGTGTAACAAATCATGCTACAAGAGATTGTCCACATAATCTAAGGAATGTGTGACCAAAGTGGTGCCACATCTGTGATGAAAACAATCACTCAACACAAGAATTTTGGTTGAATGGGAACAATCAAACAAAGATTCACTCAGTATATCATAAACAAATGGTCGACCAGAAATTTGACCAAGGTAATGGAAACGGCTATAGAGTTCAAGGTTGTGAAGGCTATCAAGGCCGAGGAAGAGGAGGACGAGGAAATTTGGGTAGAGGAAATGGTCGGGGACATTACTACTATTTCAATTATTGGAAAGATGATCGCATCATTTCCGACTGCCCAATCAAAGACAGAATTGATCTCAAGTTTTGTAACATTTGTGGAGTGGGAGACCACTCCCTTGAAGACTGTCCAATCGTGTTATACAAAGTAATGAATAAAATTAATGTAAATCTCTAGCATACAGTGCCAAAATAGGATATTTTAAATTCAAGTAACCTCCATTTAGTGACATGCTCGGGAGTTGGCAAAGACATTTATTCAGAACTGCCAAATCAACAGAGGGGAGGTCGAAACACATATCCCGACCCATAATATGAAGAAAAACTCATGCGGGAAGAAATGGAAATTTTCAGAAACATTGACCAAGATAAAGAAAATAAGGAAGGACATGCAAATACTTTAGACATTGCGCTAGACAAATTTCTACAATCACTAAAAGAAAAACAGTCGGTCAGTTGCTTGATCGACCTACTGGGAATTCTAAGAGAATATAAATAAGAACAACAACCAATCGAAATTCTTCGACAGCTGTCTTAGGAAAGAGACACAAACGACTTTGACCCACAAGTCGACCTCGAAATTGACGAACATATGATCAAACAAGTCGTAGTCGATTTTGGGTCCCAAGTAAATATCCTCCAAAGAGAAATGTGGGTTCGAATCGGAAAACCCCTACTTCGTCCAACAATGAATTTTCTAAAGCTAGCATATCAGATGTTTATTGAACCAATTGGTACACTTAAAAGTGTAAAAAAATCCATAATGGGAATCCCGATGAGAGTTGAATTTAAAGTAATCAATCTAGTTAAAGGCATCCCTTCCTACCTTGCATTAGTCGAAATACCTTGGGGCCAAAATATGAGGTCCACAATCTCCCTCGAGAGAGATAGAATCAAATTGAAAGATAGTGGTATAAAAATCATAATCCCACCGGACCCCAAAAGAAGGAAAACCTTGGGTCGAGAAATGGGATGAAACTTGCGAAGCCTGACGATTATACCAAGTAATTAATGAGAAAAAGGATAACATTGATCCCAATAGTGAAGGATAAATCATAGTCTGGTCTCCATTTTTAATAGGTCAAAACTCAGATACAGAGCTATACAATTGGCAAATGGAAAATTATGAAGCACAAGCTAAAGAGTTTTGGTCAATAGAAATGATACCAATAAATCGATCCAAATCATGCTTTTCAGTACAAACAGTACCTATCGTGGTCGAAAGAAATTTAAAGAAAACACCAACACTAATTTCGACTCATACATAGACAAGGCAATCCCTACGATTCAACGAATAGAACTCTTTGTCGATGCATGTCAACGAGGTTTCCAAGTCAGTTGGAGAACAGGGGAGAGTACAAAGTCTATTCAAATCCTTCACAGACCAAGCAGCTCGACGGTGGGAAACAGTCGGTCATTTTCTTGATCGACCTACTGGGAATTCTAAGAGAATATAAAGAAGAAGAAGAACCAGTAGAAAGTCTTTGACAGTTGTCTTAGGAAAGACACACAAACGACTTTGACCCACAAGTCAACCTCTAAATCAACAGACATATGATCAAACGAGTCATAGTCGATTTTGGGTCCCAAGTAAATATCCTCCCAAGAGAAATGTGGGTTCAACTAGGGAAACCCCTACTTCGTCCAACAATGAATTTTCTAAAGCTAACATATCAGAGGTTTATTGAACCAATTGGCACACTTAAAATTGTAATAACATCCATAATGTGAATCCGAACGAGAGTTGAATTTGAAGTAATCAAACTAGTTAAAGGCATCCCTTCCTACCTTGCATTAGTTGAAATACCTTGGGCCCGAAATATGAGGTCCACAATCTCCCTCGAGATAGATATAATCAAATTAAAAGATAGTGGTATAAAAATCATAATCTCACCAGACCCGAAAGAAGGAAAACCTTGGGTCGAGACATGGGATGAAACTCGCAAAGCCTGATGCTTATACCAAGTAATTAATGAGAAAAAGGATAACATTGATCCCAATACTAAAGGAGAAATCATAGTATGGTCTCCATTTTAAATAGGTCAAAACTTAGATACAGAGTTATACAATTGGAAAATGGAAAATTAGGAAGCACAAGATAAAGAGTGTTGGTCGATAGAAGCGATACCAATAAATTGATCCAAATCATGCTTTTCAATACAAGAAGTGCCTATCGTGGTCAAAAGAAATTTAAAGCAAACACCAACACTAATTTCGACTCATACATAGACGAGGCAATCCCTATGGTTCAGAGAGCGGAACTCTTTGCCGATGCATGTCGACGAGGTTTCCAAGTCAGTTGGAGAACAGGGGAGAGTACAAAGTCTAGTCGAATCCTTCACAGGACAAGCATCCTAATGGTGGGAAACACGTGCACCTAGAATAAAAACGTGGAACACTGCCATCCTATATTTTGTGGAAATATTTGGTGGGAAAAAACTATCAACATATATTGACATGTCAACTTTTAAACATGGGTTCGACCTAGTCAATCATATCTAGAAATGTGAGAAAGAATGAAGGAAAGCAAGCTATCGAGACGAGAGATTGTGGCCACATATGTTCCCAAAAACACTGGACGATATACCACATAAGTGGTATAAAATTGAAGAAGCATGTGTACACACATTCGACTGGAAAGAAATAAAAAACAATCTCTTTAAAGACTTTAAATTCAAACCCAGAGAAGCACCTTTACAAGAGGTAACAAGAGAAATCAAAAAAAAATTGAAAAACCCAAGTCTCGAGCAGATTCATAAAAACGAAAAAGCCAAAGTCGATAGGGATTCGACTTTGACTTGTAACTTAGTATTAACACATAACCCAGACAATCTAATAGCACGTCAAATAGATATAGAAAACATAAGTTTTCCAATGTAGAGTTTTCAATGGAAGATTAACCATCCATGAGTATAAACTATGTAAAACCAATCTACTCAGTGACCAAAAAAGAAAAAGAAGAAAAGGAAGATATATAAAAGATTGACTTCCCATCAAGCTATAATAAATTTGTGGAAGGAGAACGCTAATTGGATTATTCAAAATCACCTGAATGGATGGATGAAGAAATCAAGACAAAAGAGTTCAACATCTCAATAGATGGTCGACCAAAAAAGGCCAGAATAGGTAACTATTGGTTTGATAATCAAACCATGGAAATATTCAACTTATTGAAAGAATACTAGGATGTTTTTTCATGAAACTACAAATACCTGAAAGGATTGGTACAAAAGATGGGTGAGATGAAAATAGACCTCTTCACTGGGGCCAAACCTATTTAAAAACGGCCATATAAGTTTTCACATAAATACAATCCCATTGTCCAAAAGGAAATTGTAGCAATGCTAGTTGTTGGAATTATATATCCAATCGATAATTCGAAATGGGAAATTTTGATGGCCATGCATCCCAAGAAGAACGACCCAAATAAATTGAGAATCTGTGTCAAATTTTGAGGACTATACAAACTCACAGTAATTGATCCATTCCCGACGTCATTCATTGACGATATCATCAATGAAATCGAGGGACATGAATGTTATTTATTCATCGATGGCTTCTTCAGATACAATAAGGTACCTATAGAAAAAGAAGATCGGGAGAAAACTACATTTGTCTTCAAGTTTGGATCGTTTTCATATAGAGTAATTCTATTTAGCCTCAAAAATGCCCCAGCAGTCTTCTCTAGGATAGTGGTAAAGGCATTCCAAGAATATATTTACAAAACAATGGTTGTCTACTTTGATTATCACACTATCTACAGTGTACTGAAAGACCACATCCAATGGCTAAAAATGATGCTCGAAGGATGCAGGCAAATCAATTGTCTCTGAACATCAAAAAATGCATCTATACCACACCTATAGGCATATTGTTGGGACATATTGTATGCAAGAATGGAATTAAAGTTGACATGACTAATATCAAAGTCATCCTCAACTTGAAGCCACCAATTAACCACAAACAAATCAAAATATTCCTCAGACACACTGGATATTGTAGAAAGTTCATATATCACTACTCTGACATCACTTTTCCAATTGACGAACAATTAAAGAAATAATTTTAATTCCTCTAGAGCTGGGAATGTGACAAATATTTTGAGTTACTAAAAAGAAAATCGGTAGAAGCACACATACTAGTATTTTCAGAATGGTCAAGGAAATTCCATGCTCATGTGGATGCATCCAAGTTTGATGTCATCTCGGTCTTATCCCAGCCATATGATGACATCATCCACTACCAAATGCATATGCCAATCGGAAATTAAATAAAGAAGAAAGGAACTACTCGACGATGGAGAGTGAAACTCTAGCAATGATTTTTTACTTCAAAAATTTGGACACTATCTATTAGAAAATCCCTTTATATCTTTGATGGATCGTCAAGTGTTGAAATATCTAATAAACAAATTGGTTCATCAAGGGAAAAATTTTCGATGGCTACTACTCTTTCAAGACTTCAACTTTGAAGTAGTATTCCGACCAGGAAAGAAGAACATCGGCCCATATCATCTGTCCCAACTTGAGACAGGAGAAGAGCCAACTGAAATAGATGATGACTTACCGCATGCAAATTTATTTAGGGTTGAGGCAAATCCCAAAGAACTAGAAGAAATTGAAAATTTTCTAAAAGAAGGGAAGCCACCTAGAGATCTCCCAACCAACAAACAAAAGATCCTAGCAATGAAAGGTGCACCATTCACTCTCATGAATGGATACCTTTATAAGATAAGACTTGATAATATTTTACAAAGATGTGGATTAGAGCATGAACATGAGAAAATAATTAATGAAGCACGTGAAGGCCCGGCGGGAGGTCACTTTCAAGACGACACGACATCCAGGAGAATCCTCCAAGTCGATCTATGGTGGATGAGTATACACAAATATTGTCGGGAACAAATAAAGAGATGTGATAAGTGCCAAAGGATAGGTCGACCATTAAGGAAAATGAAATTCCCTTTTATCCGTATTTATGATAAGAACAAAATGAAACCACAAACTTATAATATTAACACAGAGACACAGTGAACAATAATAGAGATATGATAAAGCTTGACTTCTGTTAAAAAAGAAATATGTTGAAAACTGTAAAATGTAGACTGAAAACTAGCTTCCTAGAATGGTGGTAGCTTATCTCTAAGAATAGATGTGATGGTCATGCTCATTCATAAGAAGATGAGTACAATGAAGCTCTGAAGGAATTTTTAAAATAAAAATGAATGTCAAAACCCTAGACATCCAAAAACCTAACCATGGCAGATGAAGCGCCAAAAGTCATATGGGCCCCATTGGGGTAAGTTAGTACATCAACTTCCCGGGGTTGTAACTTTTGCATATGATATTCATTTAGGGTGCACGATAGCTAGTTGGAAAGGTATTAATGAGGATATTCATTTAGGGGGCTCAATCAAAGCCTTTAGCGATATTTTAGGTGCTTGATCGCAAAAAAACGTCGTTTAGGCCCTCAAAATGGCCCTGGAAGTTCAGGAACCAAAAAACTGATAAAAATAGTAAGTTGCCAAAAACCTGTTTTGAGCCAGTTGGACAAGGTGGGTGGCCACCAAGATCCTCCTGGATAAATACCCCCCCCTTAGAAATAAATGTTCTCCATTGCGTTGAGTTCCCCCATCAAATGAGGAAATTTCTGCTGAATTTGGCCTCGGGTGAGCCACTTGCCTTGGTGTAGGAGCTGCCCTGCTTTGACAACCTGATAAAGTTGGATCCTCTACTAGCGGGTTCCCTTGACCTATGTGTCCACGATCTAATCAGTGGATTTTTTTTCCATGTAATCAAGGTTGAGCTATCTTGGTGTCAATTGTTTTGTTATCTCCGAGGTGTCCAATAATGGCGGAAAATAAGGTCGAAGGAGGTCCACATTGAATATTGGGTGCAAGATAAGGAATGGGGGAAGGTTGAGCTAAAAATAATTGCCACCCATAGCCTTGTTATTATTGTAGGGTCCATAATGGAGTGGGTGAATCTTTTGATGAGGCCTTGTAAGGAGTTTTTTCTGCAAGTGCAAACAAACTTTGTCTCCCACCTGGAATTGGTGTGGCACCTGATGTTGATCATGGTGCTTCTTATACTTAGAATTGGACTTATGTAAAATATATTGAACTGCTTGGTGGATGTGTTTGATATTCTTAATGAACCAGGTTTCCTTTTCAACTTCAGTTGGAGCATGCGAAAAGTCTTCCTAGGTGGTCACAAGGGGTAGTGTAACATCCATGGGACCCAATGGTTGAAATCCCAACCCCACCTGAAAAGGGTTATGGTCAGTTGAGCTATGTATGGCTCTATTGTAGATGTGGTGAACATAGGGGAGACTCTCATCTCGGCTGTAGGGGTTCTTGTAATTGTACATGCGTAGTATGTGTATGATCATCTAGTTGACAACCTTGGTTTGGCCATCTGTCCGGGGATGGAAGGTAGTAGAATTGGTGAGGTTGGTGTCCAGCAATGACCAGAGGCTTTACTAGAATGTGTTGAGGAACCACTTGTCCCGGTATGAGATAATGGTTTGTGGGATCCCAAAGTGTATTCACACTTGTTCAAAGAAGAGCTTGGTAGTGGCTTCTGCTATGATGCTCTTCTTACATGCGTCCAAAACTGTCATCTTGGAAAAGCGATTAACAACCACAAAAACATAGTCATTTCCTCACTTGGTGGATGGAAGGCCTGACATGTAGTCCATTGATATGAATTCCTAAGGCCTGTCAGGAGTAGGTAGAGGTGTGTACATTCCTTTTTTCTTAGTGCCCAGTTTGGTAATAGCGCAAGAAATGCAGGACAAGATCTTCTTGTTGACATCATGTCGAAGTTTCGGCTAGTATAAATGTCATTGAAGCACTGGCACTATATTTTCCATGCTGAAGTGTCCTGCCACTTGACTGTAGTGGTCTTCCCAAATCAGCTTTGCTCACTCACTTTATGGAACGTAGAGATGGACTAGATGGCACAACAATCCGTCCTGAAGATGGAAATTAGTGACGATGTGTTTCCTCCCAACATATGGTAGGTGTTGGAGAAGTCAGGATATGTCTCATAGAGGTGGGGCCATCCGTAGGTCTCATGGTTGTAAAAATCAATCAATGTGGTGAGTGTC
>JASDQU010100998.1:170890-181308 GCA_032191745.1 Picea mariana
ATAGGGGGTTGTATCCTCCTTCCAGTTGCAACTGGAGAATTGGTAAGTTGGTGATTCCTATGAATGAAGTGTTGATATATATAAGAAATCATTCTGTGGGTTTTTTCCATTTGGGTTTCCACTTAAATACTAGTGTACTATGTTTTTGATGTGATGTTTCTTATGATATATATATATTGAATCAAATTATATATGATACATTGATGCTAAACTGTTGAACATTGTTGATAAAGTGAAATAATATATATTGTGGTTAAAAATGGTATAAAGTGCTCATACCGATTCACCCCCCTCTCTCAGTATTACAACAATTGGTATCAGAGCAAGTTCCTTCAATAAAATAGTTTAACCACTAGAAGGTAGATCATGGAGTACAATATGAATGTATCACCAATGTTCAATGGTCATAAGGGTCTGAAGTATGAATTGTGGAGTTGCAGGATGAAGATATTTTTACAGGCACGAGGATATGATGTTTGGAATTCGGTTGTTACATGATTCAATGCTACAAAGAAAACAAAGATTGTAGCCAAGAAGGAATTGAAAAGGAACAACAAAACAATAATGAATTTTATCTTGGAAGGATTTCCTGATGCAGGAAAGGAAAAAGTGGGAAAATTTTCATTAGCTAAAGAACTATGGGATAAGCTGCATATTATCTATTCTTCTCCCATCATAGAGTCATAGATTTCCAAACAATATGTAGAACAAGAGGCAATATGTTCATCATATCAGACAGATTCAAAAGAAGAAGAGTTCATAGTCAACATAGGTGAGTTCTTTTTCTTCAATTGTGAAAATCGCAGACATCTTGAAATTGAATGCCAATATTTTAAAATTGAAAGTGATGAGACAAAAGACAATCCTGAGATTGAAAAGGAAAAGGATATTCAATCATAATTAATCAGTTTTATGGATGAACTAACAAAATAAAGGAAGAATAACTAGTCACTTGAGGAACAATTAGTCCAGAAGAATTGTTAAGAAGGTTTCAAAGAATCCGAACATGTCATCGTGGAACTAAAAGCTCAACTAGAAGAAGCCAAAAAAATTGAAGAAACATTCAAAAGTTAGATGGAAGAGAAGCAGTGTTTGGAAGAAAAAAGATAATCACTAATAAAGGAAGCAATGGAAGAGAAGTAGTGTTTGGAAACCGAAAGAAAGGAAGCAGAAAAGAGAGAGAATATTTTGACAGACCATATTAAGGAAATATCTAAAGAATTAAATCAACTTGAAGAATAATTTGGTCAAGAAGAAAGAAGACTTGAAAAGGAAATCATCTCCTTGAAGATCCAACTTGAAGAATCAAATAGGACGGAAGAAGTCATGAAGAGTCAGATGATGAAGAAAGAAGAATAGGTTGATAATCTTGAAGAAGAAGTTGTCACATTGAGATTCAAAGTTGTCGATCTCAACATGAATATTGAAGAGAGAGAAAAATCCACATCATCCATAGAGAATGTTGAAGAGAAGCCCTCCAAGTTACTAGAAAGGAAAAATGAAGAGAATTCAAAGACTTATGTAGAAGTCATTAAAGGTTTGATGAAGAAAGAAGAATGCAAGCCCCTAAAGAAGAACATTCCAGAAGTGTAAAAGACTCAAGAAGAAGACTACATAAGAGATGGGCATCAAATAAGACCCTCCACATTAATACAATAAAGAATCTTCACCCATAATGAAGGAGTCAACAAAAGAGAATATTGTGATTAGCCGAGGAATGAATTCAGAAGGACTACACGAAAAATAAGATCAGTCACTCCCAGGTGTATAATTTTCTTTTATGGTCATTTCTTTTATTGTACTAACTTTGGACATAAGTTTGTAGATTGTAAGGATTATGGAAAAGTATTCAAGGAATAAATGCTTATGTGTCCCCACATAACATTGAATGTTACAAATTCCATAACTATGGACACATAACTCGTGATTGTAGAATCATGGTGGATAATTCTGTGAAAGAAAATATTGATATCACACATAAGAAAGTATGGAAAATAAAACAAGAACAAGTGAATAAAAACCAGGTCCAAGAGATCGTAGGATTTGCAATAGTACAAGAAATAAAAGAAGAACAGGTGAATAAAGAAAAGGCACAAGATATTGTAATTTCAAGGATTATAATACAAGATCAATCCACACTCAGAAAGAAAGAATTCAGAGTTCATAAAGATGATGAGTCTACAGACGAAGAGGAAGACTACTCTGCATCACAATGGGTATTTTTCTGAGCCATCCGTCTTGGAAAATCCCAGTAAATATGTATGCTAAACAAGGGGATTTAGTGTAGTAGCTACTACAAATCAGAGAACCATCTTTCGAGCAGTATGAATGGTTTATAGATAAAAATTCATAATAATCATATAAAAGAAGTACACAATGATAGATTGATCGATTGAGAAGTAGTGTTCCTACATAGGTGTCATTTATAAGAAAAATGTTTATGATTGTATTGCATGTATGTATTCATGCAGGGATATCTTTAGTATAGTTTGTTTCAAACATATAAAGTTTGTTGAGAAGATATATCAGATCAGTGGACATATTGATTTCTTTAGGAACATGTGATTATCAGTTGTAGTATTTTCAAGACAAGTCTTCAAAATGGTACAATGATAGATGGGTAAGCATTGTGAACAGTCGAGAAGTAGGGTTATGAAAAATTCATGACATATGGACATATATGGATTCATGAGATGCTTAGTAGGTACAAGAAACATGAGTCAGATGCATAGAAACATATTTACAATTGGAATAAGTGGAATCAATTAAAATCAGTTGGTCACAGAAAGGAAAGCAGTGAAAGACACAACAAAACAAGGAAAGAGAAACCATAAGCATAAGCTATATCATTAGAAGGACATTGTTGAACAATATGGTCAACTGAACATGACAGGTAAACGAAGAAATCAAATTTTGAATGCTTTTTATATAGGTCAGTGAAATTCAAGGGGAAGTACCAATGGACAATAAACAACATTGGAAGAGAGGAAAGGAAACATATATAGGTATCCCTACATCAATCTACACAACATCATGCAGAGAAGTCAAGTAATCAGAAAGAGAGATCCGAAAAGGAAGATTAGTAGCATACAGATAGGGAGACATACCCATAGGGGGAGCTATTCTTATCCCATTATTGGTTAGTGCAGGTACAGTATGAGGAGGACACATATTGGCATGGGGAATTAACCTTTGGTCAAAATTGATGAAAAAGAACAGAGGCATGAAGATAGGGGAGAATCCCCAAGAGGAGATACCCTTTGTCACTGATGTCAAAGGGGGAGAGATAGAAACATTGATGAGGAGTGATGATCACAGGGGGAGCATGAGAATGAATGTTTCCATGTCTAAGTGTTGCCATCAATGTTGGTGTTTCCATCAATGCCAAAGTGGGAGATTGTTGGACAATTGGTTTTCATTGATGTCAACTCTTGGAGAGTGATCTTAGAGATTCATGTCAACCTTTGGAGAGGTCCATAGATGTTGGATAATTGATTGAAACTTGTATGATTGATATTGATGGTGATTTAGTTGGGTATATTTGATGTAGTCTACATGTAGCCTTGTAGGTGTGTTTATGTGACCCAAAGTTGATTAAGGAATATGGACATGAAGGAAAATGAAATTGTAGGTAATACTATCATAGATGTATAGTAATCGCCATGTCATTTCTGGTGATATGTGTAACACCACGTGGTTCCTTGTGGTTAGGGAGATATGGCCTTGTGAATTTGGAAGCCCCAAAGAATGGTCAAGAAGCCCCTAGTTGGTTACAAGTCAATAAATGAGAAGGTAAAGTTGTTGTAACAAGAAATATATAGAATCCCTAAATTTAAGGAAATAAGTCCTAAAGTTAATGAAATATTTTACCTAACAAAAGGATAAATACACCTCAAGGAGTCTCCTTTGTGGGCTCTGTTGTGATGCTCTTCTTGCAGACGACCAAAATCTCCATCTTGGAAAATCGATCAAAAACCACGAAATCACAGTCATTTCCATTCTTTGTTGAAGGAAGGCCCAACATGTAGTCCATCAAGATGGATTCCCGGGGCCTATTAGGAGTAGGAAGAGGGGTGTACATGCCTTGTTTCTTAATGGTCAGTTTGGCAATGGTGTAGGCCGTGTAGGACATGATATACTTGTTGACTTCCTGTCAAAGTTTCAAATAATAGAAATGTTGTTGCAGTGCTTCCACTATCTTCTCTATGCTGAAGTGTCCTGCCACCTAACTATAGTGAGCTTCCCAAATAAACTTTGTATGCTCACTTGATGGAATGAAGAGCTGGACCAGATGGCACAAAAACACATACTGTAGATAAAAATCAGTGGCAGTTGTGTTTGTGCCCAACATCTGTTAGGTAGTGGTGAAGTCAGGATATCTCTCATCGAGTTGTAGCCATCCAGTGGTATCATTCCCGTAGGAGTGTAGAACCATGGTTAGTGTGGAAATTGGAGGTCGGCTGAGGCATTCAATGATGCAATTTGTGCTCCCTATCTTATAATTGATGTTGATATGGAACTGCTACAAGTATGTGGACCACTTCTAATGGAGATCATTCTACAATTTTCCTTGTGTCTGCATGAACTGCATAGGCTTATGATTAGTGTGGATGATTGTCTCCTTCCCGAGAATTCAATGCCTCCACTGAAGGAAGGCTTTTACAATGGAGTGCATTTCTTTGTCGTAAGTGGGGTACTTATGGAAAGTATTTGATGGTGTCTCACTATGATAGGCCATAGGATGTCCATGATGAGTGAGAACTGTGCCCACAACATAGTCTGAAGCATCTATCTCAATCTCAAATGGTTATTGAATTTAGAGTAATGAGAGCATTGGGGCTGAGCACAAGCTCTACTTCAAATCATTGAATGATTTATGTTGCGACTAGCCCCACAAAATTTTTTCCTTGCCATCGCCCTTGGTCACTTTGAATAAGGGCCCATGCAATGTGGGAGAATCCCAACACAAACCGATGATAGAAATTGACAAGGACTAAGAATATTTGGAGCTCAGTGAATGTGGTCAGGGCTGGCTAGTCACAGATGACCTAGATTTTGGCTAGATTGACATGCACCCCATGTTCATAAAAAATGTAGCCTAGGTACTGGACCCTATTCATGCCAAAAGAACATTTTTCCAAATTTGCATATAGCTTGTGTTGTCGCAGAGTGTGCAGAACCTGTTGAATGTGTCGCAAGTGTTCCACCCAATTCTTGTTGAAGATGAGAATGTCATCCAAATGCACTACCAAAAACTAATTGGTGAAAGGCCGCAAGATATCGTCCATCATCCTCGTGAAATTTGTTGGGGCATTTTTCAAGCCAAATGTCATGACAAACCATTCAAAAAGGCCTTCTTTGGACTTAAAGGAAGTCTTCCATAAATCAGTCTTCTGTATTGGAACCTGGTGTTATCCATACTTCAGATCAATATTACTACAGTATTTTCCCCCCTTGAGATGGTCCAGAAGATCGTCAATTCGGGGAATTGGGTACTGGTTCCTAATGGTGATTTTATTTAAGGCTCAGTAATCAATGCATAGTCACCAGGATCCATATTTCTTCTACACAAGCACGATTAGGATTCCACAAGGTGATGAGCTTGTTTGGATGTGCCCATTTTCAAGAAACTCTTGGATCTAGCACTTGATTTCCTTATTTTATAACAAAGAGAGGTGATAGACTATCCCATTTGGCAGCGGTGTGTCGGGGGTTAGATTGATTGAGTTCTAGACCTGACAGTGTAGAGGTACCCTAGTGGGTGAGGAGAAGATGTATTTGCATTATTCCATGACCTTATCCACTTTCTTCTACTACCTGGAGAGATCTATCGCGGAGTCCATGGATGTGGCTGCAAGCTTCCACTCACTCCAAGCATGAACCACGAAGAAGAAAAACTTCCCAATCTGAGAGATTAACTTCCTGCATTGCTTGGAAGAGATCAAGGAAATGACGGTAGATGGGACTACCTATGATATCCTGTATAATCTCTTTTCTAAAGTAATAATAACACTATGAGGCCCAGACTCATATACAACATGACATTTACATAAATAAGGTTGGCCCAAAATAACATCACAAAATTCAAGGGAGGAGACATCACACAATACCTCATATTTGAAGGGCTTGATGTCGTAGTCCAGTAGACAATTTTGGTTGACACAGAGATCGCTCCCTTGGTAGAGCCATCCGATGGTGTACAAATGCGGGTGTGGAGATGTTGGAAGAGCCAACCGCTTGATGACCTTTGCTAAGATTAGTTTTTTTTTTTTCTACCTCTATCAATGATGAAGTGCAGTGGAGTACCCTTCACCCATATTTGTGAATGAAAGAGGCACTCACCTTTCTCTAGTTCATCAGGTTCATCGGGTTGGACCTTGGTGGTGGTAGAAACATTGGCACTGGGTTCTACATTAATGATTTGTCTCCCTTTTTTTGGTTATGAATCCGAGTCAGACCCTGCATTTGATTCACAGTCTTTCACCTTGGCCACCAATGACTACTTTGACCAACATTCGGTGATGTTATGTCAGGGGATCTTATGGAACTCACAACATTTTCCAGTGACTTTCTTTGTCTTACCATTTTCCTTCTTTGTTTGTAGTTTGGAATGGTTGTCCTAAGGCTGCCCATCCTTGTTTTTCCCTTTGTTCTATGGGTTGGGGATACCTTTTCCCTGCTTCTCATGTGAGGGGTTTGTAGACCCAAACTTTCGCGTCTTTTGTTTAAGCTTCTACTCGATTTTGACAACATATCAATAGGTTGTGCCCAAGGGTGAAATGTCCAGAAAATCCATTTCTATCTGGATGTATCTATGCAGACCATTGTGATACTTGAGCACCATATTTCTCTCAAATTCTTTGACAGCTGGCTTGGTACACAAGGTATGAAAAATATTGGTGAACTATGGCACTCTTTGGTCCCTTTCCTACCATAGTGTGGTTCATATTGTATATAAGTCATCATAACTTCCAACAAGGTAGTATTGTTCCTTAAAACCATCCCTGAAGGAACCCCAAGTGGGTGCAACTAAAAATAATGTATATCCCTTTGTTTCCTTTTTCTCACAGAAAGTCTCCCACCAATCTTTGACATGGAGGACAACCTTAAGGAGCACAAATGTAATCTTTTCTTTATCGAAAAAGTTGTGGAAAGAAAAATACCCTTCTATAAGGTTTAACCATTTATCTACAACATATGCATCTATTTGACCTTCAAATATAGGAATATCAAAATTGATTTGTACCTTGAAGGGGGTGGCACCTCCGTTTGAGGTAGATGTGTCGTTTGTCGACAACTGTCAAAGGATTTGTGCAAAGTTGTCCATCATATCATTCCTCTGTCGGTCGAAGGATTCTTTAAGCAACATTCTGAAAGGAAATCCTGTCTTGCCATATTTATTTTCTCTCACCATGGAATGTTTCTTGGGCATGTGAGAGAGGTTGTACTCAAGCGAAACAAGCTCGAGATCCAATTGTCTATACCCTGACCTTGTCAGGTACATGCACTAAAAAACGACAAGGAGCAGACCGATCAGATACCATTGATCCATATTTATGAGTGGAACAAAATGAAACAAATATATATATAATATTAACACAGAGACACCATGAATAATAAAAAAGATACAATAAAACTCAACTTATATTAAATAAGAAATATGTTGAAATTGTAAAATGCATACTGAAACAAGCTTGTTAGAATGGTGGCAGCTTATCTCTGAGAAGAGATGTGACGGCTATGCTCATTCATAAGAAGATGAGTAGAATGAGGCTCCAAAGGAATTTTTACATCAAACATGAATTCCAAAACCCTATACATCCAAAAACCTAACCCTAGAAGATGAAGCGCCAAAAGTCATGTGGGCCCCGTTGGGGTAAGTTGGTACATCAACTTCCTGGGGTCGTAACTTTTACACACGATATCTGTTTTAGGCACACAGTATACTATTGGAAAGGTCTATATGAGGAATAAAATTATGCCATCACACTTTGACTTCGTCTATGGTGTGACTATGGTGGGCCCAAAAAATTATTTTTAGGGCCTCAAAATGGCCCCAGAAGTTTAGGACTCAAAAAGCTAAAAAAAAACTGCCAAGATGAAAACTGAAACTTCCAAGATGAAATATGTATATGGTCCAGTTAGAATAGGTAGGTGGCCGATGATATCCACCTATATCAACCTCGTTGTTTTTTTTCAAAAGAAAATACTTCCTTGTATTACTACTTTGTCATTAACACCATCCTAAAAGTCATTATCTTCTAGTCCTAACTATGAGAGTTTGTATATGGCTTGTTTTAGTTTGGTATAGCCTCTTTCTTTCTCTGTAGCAGCCTCATTCTACATATATAAATATTTGAAACCCTAAAAAATAATTTGAAAGAGACCCATGGATTTTTCCCTTGCATGTATATTTGTTTTCTTTGAAGGGTTTCAAACCCGAGTCTTCAATAAATTTCCCTAATTCTTATTGATTGTACATTGCAAGAGTTTCTCAAACATTATCACATCATGGGTTTTATTTCCTATCCAACTATTTTTTCTTTATACTCAGACGTTCAGAAAACATTTTGGTTGTATTGTATTTTTCTGGTTCTTGGCATAACAAAGATTTTGTTTGAAGCATTGTATAGCATGTTACCTCTGATTTCCATATACAAAAATATTTTATTAAAATCATAGTAACCCAATCTTGAAATAATGTATTTCAAAATCCATTCTACATTTCTGCTCAACCTTACATTATTAATGTTTCCTTGGGTGTTGGTTAGTTTTATTTTTAAACCCTATCATAGAAAATTGAAGAATCCTTTGCTCGTATCATTTTCTTGCTAAGTCTTTAAGTTTTAAGCCTTGTACATGAAAGAAAGACACCTTGTCTTGAACTTGTACTGTTGAGAATTTTGTATGTTTTGTTGGGTCGATATCTCATTTCCTTACAAATAAATTTTGTTAAGCTTATGGCTAAGGTTGATATAATTATCAACCAATTTTAAAGGGTGGTATGCAACCCAGTTTTAAACTCTCATGAGTTTTGACAATTGTGTTTGGCCTGTGCATGTAATATTTTAGGACCTTTTTCACTAGGCACAATTGAGAAATAGGGGTTCAAGTTTTTGTATTTTATGGCTTATCTGAAACCAATTAAAATAAACCAAGACAATTATTTTTTAGATAGTTGGTATTGGTTTTATTGAAACAATAAAATACCATAACCCTTGTTGTATGATAATTGGTGACTATTAAAGATTTTGTGCAGAGGTTAGACCACCTATACATGTTGATTTTCTAAAGAAAATTCAACCCTTGGTATGCTCTGATACCATGTCGAGATTTCTCTTCAACCTAGCACCAGGAAGTTAATTCCAAGCAACATATATTTACTGAATCAAAGAACATCTAGGTTACTCAATGAAACATGCAGCAAAAGCATAAACAAGGAAACCAAATAAAGCACATAAGAACACCAAGATTTAGGTAAACTTCTAGAAAAACCCCAGAGGTAAAACTAGTCCAATGACACTTTTATCAAGCTCAAATCAGGGCTCCTATAACATGGATAATGGCCCACTGAGAGAATTATACATTGCAGAAAAACGTGGAAACTCATGTGCTTTTGTATGACCTTGTACTAGCATGTTTCCCAATGCATCCACGACTTTACCTTCTCTAGCCCACACATGTCTGCTCTTTTCCCTTCTCTGGCCTGTGAATATTTGCACCTGTCTCCTTTGAGACCCATGGATGTGTATGAAAATACCATACGACAAACTTCATATGACTTTTCTCTTCCCTTTGCTCTTTGTCATTTGAAACCCACACGTGGAAACTTCTGCTCTCTCTCCTCCTTGACCTGTATGAACTCTAGATGGATTTCCTAATCCACCTATCAATATATTGAATCATGATCCCTTATGATTCAATGCTCTCATCAATACTTGGATGAAATCTCTTCACCCAACCAGTGAGATCTCCTAACTCTAGTGTAAGCAAAAGTCCTTTGCTCCTACACTCCTTACTAGAAAAAGTCCTTCTTTGCTATCCTCAACCTTGGTCTCTCACCGAGTATATTACAAGTGTATCTCACTAAAGTCCCTACCTTGGTCTCTCACCAAGTGACTTCCTCTCAAAGTGACTTCTCCTATACCCCAACCTTGCTTTTAGAATCATGAGTTATAATATGTTTCTAATATTCAAAGTGATCTATAGTTGAGATTAATTTTCACACCCACTTAATATTTAGATTACATGTTGCATGCTAAGCATGTCCTTAATTAACTCAATTCACTAATAAATACAATTTTACTTTAATTAATTCCTTATAACTAAAGTAAACTCAAGACTAGAATATTTTCAACTACTTCCACATGCAAAACACATGCCTATGTGGAAGTACCTGTCTAATGCTACCAAAACAT
>JASDQU010100998.1:198287-211890 GCA_032191745.1 Picea mariana
ATACATAGAATTACTGGAATACCACATGGGGGTACACATGTACATAAAACCTTAAACTCAAACGATTAGATTCAGACCCTCACAGGGGGGACTTCGTCCAAGAACTCAAAAGGGTTGTGTTGAGGAAAAGGTAAGGGTTACCTTACTCAATCATTTTCAGATCTTGTTTGGCTAGGACAAGATAGTTGGGAATGTCAGCTGGGGTTTATAGCCTCAAAATATTCACTCAATCTGCAAGTATTAATTTCAAGGACTAAGGCTGATTTATAATTTAAATATGTTGCAATATAAAATAAAATTTATAAAAGATATGGGAATGTACACAGATTTTGCGATAAATAAAACATGGAGATCAAATAGAATAGGTAACCAATTCATTTAAACACATGTATGAGACAGAATAGCAATCTGATTTTATTTCATTCTGACATACCAAAAGTGTTTTTCTCTTTAAAACATCCCTGCGAGGGTATGGGCCAAAGTCTGATTTAGATATACTCGATGAACACCATACAAAAAGACTCTGACAATAAAGTAAAACTAAAATTAATAATCTGGATCAGCTTGCCACAAACTGCTACCATTTTGACTCCAAGATATCCTTTATCAGTCATGAAAATTAATTCAGAACAAACAAGAATACACAGACTATCAAGGATGGATCAACACCTCTAAAAAAAGCATCTGTAAAGTGTGGTTCAGTCTTGAACCTTGCTATCTACAATAAGACCATGTTGTCAACAAGAGAATTTGGCTTTCGAATAAACTCAGAAATGAATGAAAATTGAAACTATCCCATGTAACTAAAGAGAAAATCTTAGTCTTGTTTTCTCCTTCTATTCCCTTTTGTCTCTTCTTCTCATTGAGCTTTTATTCTTTCCCAATAAGTTGAAGTAGTTCAACTACTTTCTTTAGTTAAGTTGATTTAACTTAACTAATTAGTTTAGGAGAAATAAATAATAATAATATAGTTAAGGGTTTTAATTAATAATAACTAGGTAGGTGGGACCCCTTGTGACTCCCGTGAATATATTATTTTTAAATAATGAAATATAACACAAAAAAGATAATCATTTTGACCATATGCCACACTTGTAACTCCCTTGAATAACTTTTAGACTGGATATTTAAATATCAGCAGTAATTTATATCATATCCGAAAAGTATATATATCCACAATATCCACATTATTTCAAAAATAGGGCTTGTTGTCCAAAAATGCTAAAAACCATTAAACATTGTCCTCATCAACTGAATCATATAAAACATAATTTAAAATCCATATTTTCCACTTTGTGAGGCAATTTTCCTTTTTTCACTGTTGTTTCCCTTAGACTTTTCTGAAGTAGCCCATGGTTGATTGGACCCTTAGGGTTGTATCTCGTTGATCACATGGGAGAAATCATCCTTTAAATGAAGGTGGGAAGACACATATTTAGAGGAATCAGTGGAGGGAGAAGAAAGGGAGCCAGTTGTTTTTCCTTTGTCTTGTACAGGTTGGGGAATATTAGTTTTCAATCTCTTACTGGCGTGTGAAGACTGAACTGGTGAAACAGCACGTCCAATTTGAACATTGGGATTAACAAGTGGTGGTAAAAACAATGACATAGTGGGCTAACCATGATGATGAGAGACAGGCTGGTGGACAATCTCTTGCCAACCGTCATTTGCGAGGACTTCGCACAGCAAAGACACATGTGGAGGAACGAGAATGCCGGGGATATTTTGAGGAGGCTAGAAAGGGGGTCTTTTTGGTCGAGGGTGCATTAGCACATGGCCAACCCAATTAAATAACCCAACTTGGAACAGTTGGTTCAATTCTTGCGGGTCAGCGTCAAAATGGATAGAAAAAAAATCAAAGCCATGCTACCTTTGATGCAATCAAAATTTATCTTAGTCCAAAATTTTGAAGCTAAACAGTGTTTTGTTTCCAAAATAATAATCCAAATTGATGCCTTCTTTAACAAAATTGTTCATTGGCCTCTAAATTATTTTACACAATGAACTATTTGATATGCCTAGAAATATTTAACCACAGTAACCGTTATAACAACATTATCATTATATAACAGAAATGACGAATAGAATCATAATCTCTATAGGAATACAACAATAGTCTTCGAGCCATGATTCATAACATCAAACCAAGTAATGATCCTTTAAATACCATAGGGTCATGCACAATGCTCCCAAACAAACGCATATCCATCATTAAATCAAACCATCGTTCAATGCAACTTCTTTTAATTTCATTATGGGCAGTATTACTCAATTCGAGCCTCAAACATTTCGAACACAAGTGTTTTTTTAACAATAAAACATGACGATTAACCAAGAAAAATAACATTTGTTATTGGGAACACAAGCTTCAATAGACTGTAATTTCCAATGAATAGGTGAGTACAGACTTCTTTCTGTAATTTCCAAGCAAGAGACCAATTAAACATGTGCCCAAGTAACCAAGGAAGAACAATTCTCTCATCAACTCAAACTGGAGTAAGCAACACTTTCACTGTAGGGTTCCAGATATGTCAATGAAAGTAAGTGGTAGAGACAGCGGGGCAATTCAAATAGAGGGTTTGGCAGTTGCATAGCATGGAGAACTTACTCCACAGATGTTTCTCATTAATATAATCGATCACTGATATTATAACAATAATTCACAACATTTCTATCAACTTCATGAGCTTCGTATAATAGACTGTAACTTTCAAACAACAAGTGAATCCAAAACTTCCTTCAACACAACAAAACAAGTGACCAAATAAAAACCTGTGCCCAAACCAAGATAGCACGAATAGTTCTCCCACCAAAATCTAGGTAAGAAATGCCCTCATATTTGCATAAGGTTCACCACTCAACAATGACAGTGAGGTCATAAGAAGGTAAGAAAACAACTGAGGGTTCGGCCAGAATAAGGCACTTAAGGTTTTAGTCCTTCATCAAATTCCACTTAAACATTCATGGGGTCAAAATTAGGTGCGGGTATACTACCACAGAGACCAACAATACCAATCTATAGGTGGGGTATTCACAAAATCCATAGGTAAGGCTGAGATAACCCATTTCAACAGGGGAGCCAAACCCACAATACCATAACCATATGTAAGGAAAGTTCAACCACAACTTTCACTCAACAAATCTTGTGAACAATTACACACATCAAGGACACCACGACCAACCTTTTAATGCCAACAGTCTCAGTACAACCACCACAGGAAACCAAGGATGCAACCATAAATACACAGTT
The DNA here is from genome assembly GCA_032191745.1 of Picea mariana. Lineage (NCBI taxonomy): Eukaryota > Viridiplantae > Streptophyta > Pinopsida > Pinales > Pinaceae > Picea > Picea mariana. The sequence continues at coordinate 201,538 of JASDQU010100998.1, forward strand.
CCAAAAACATCATAACAACTTGAGATTTACACAGACCACGAGCAACCAGAGCCAACATTTTATTTAAGGGAAGAGAAAATTTTGTGGACGGAAAAGTAAGAAAACCCCATACATGTAAAATATTGCGTAAGGAGAAAAACCAAGGTTTTATACTTCCTGCATGACCGGTCAAGGTGGAGCAGCAAGAACTAACAGAGCAAAAATTCAAGAATGACTAGGGTGGCGGGCTCAAGGTGAATTTGAGTGACGTGCATTTACTACATGTCGCTTCTTCCTTTAGATATTCATTCATATATTAGTATGAGCCAAGACCACTCACCAACTCACCATACCATTAACATTCCAAACCATTAATACAACCAAATATCCAAACTTGCCATATTACAATTTGCAAAGTGCGCGATGGTCCAAAGTGCACCACCCCTTGCCACTATCAATTTTTCTCATATGATAACTTTCTAGGAACACAACCAAATTACAACTCAACCAATGCACATAACAATAGTAGCAAGGGTTGAGGTGATCACCCAATCTTTTCTATGGACAATATACAATATCAAAACTAAAATTGGAGTGTATTTCTTTCATCCAAAAGGCAGCATAATCATATTTCATGAGAGATAATCAAGACCATATTGTTCCTTGTTTTAATCAGCCTGCTCTCAACATATTACCATAAGCATTTTAACCATGATTTGAAGAAAATGAATTGTAGAAAATTGTGTCGCAACCAATACATAGGCAAACAAAAAAATAAGTGTCGCTTCCCCATCAAGTGCCATAAGTAAAACAAGGGGTCCCACCTACTAGTGTATTATTAATATAATTAAGTAATAAGGATTGGCAATCATTTACGAGCATGGTACCCAACATTGCACTTTTTAAGCGTCAACAAATTGGCGACTCCACGGGGAGATCTGTTCCCAACAGATTAAGAACTCGAAATCTCTGGTTTCGCAGGTCGATAAATCATAGATCAAGGAATCGTTGACCATAATGACTATGCAATAGGGGGAAGTGAGGTGGTTTAACGGAATTAATGAGATGGGATTTTGGGAATAAATCATGAAAATTGGTACATATGAGGTGGTTTGGACCTGTATGCATCACATTTGATCAATCTTGATCACAGTGTTTCTTCAATTTTCAAGGAGAAAATTTCTGGTATGTTCTTTGAATCACAAGATAGAGGGAAGAAAGGGATAGCAGAAAAATGGGGAAGAAGACCAAATCATCTATCTAATAGTACTATTGAAATCCAAAAGCGTTATCAGTGTTGTCTAGAAGGACGACATCGTGACAATTGTGTAAACATTATTGTTATTGACCAAAAATACATACAGAATGGCATTGTTGTGGAAAAATTGATCCAAAATTTATTTCGACAAAATATCATGCAATCTAAATAGAACAAAAAAATCAAAAGACACACTAAATAAACTAAAAACCCAATTTATTATTTATATAAAAAGGAACAGAAAAACATTCTTGGAGTCGGGTAGGATGACATTTTGCATAGATAAATGTGTCATCTATTTTAGATGGATGATTAATGAATTGAAAGATGATGCATAAAGAGTGTATATCACCATGCCAACCAACAAATGCATGTAGCAAGGGTAGTGGGCCTATCAAGATCCAGAAAAAGTGATTACCATCTTGCAGGACCTGCCAACCAACAATACGGTATTTTGGCTTGATATTGGAAACATGTGCATGATCAATAACATTAGAATGATGGTTAGAATTTTTTATGAAGAGCATGGAGTTAATGAGATCTTTAAGCATTATAAGGTCGTCATTTATGATCTCCTGATCAAGAAATGAACTACCATGCACCGAGGGAGAAAATAAAGGATTCAAATGCATAGAAATCCCCTTGAATTTATCATTATCAAAAGAAATCATGCATGCAAGGGAGATATGTATATCGTCATTGAATTCCTCAACCTCTTTGAACTGAAACAATGGGTTTGTGAAGGAATTCTGCAATGTAAAATCTTGATTATTCTTATGGGAATTTTCATAAGAAGAGTCAACATATGAACCTAAATGGTCACTTGAATCCCCTCTTTCGTCTTCTTCAAAATAGTCATGAGAAATATGAGGGATAGTGATATTCAAATCAAGAGAATCCTTCTTGTCAGATTCATCCATGAAGAGTACTTCATTAGACACAAGTTGATCTTGAGTAAGATATATTTGAAAAAGGTCATCATTAAAGGGGAAGGCATCAAATAAAGCATTGTCAGAAGTAGGATTAGTAGGCATATCAGGACAATAATCCTTAAAATCCTATGTGAATATAGCACTATGAGATGCATGATTGTCCTCCTGCAGACTTGTCATGAAGAGAGAGGGATTTGTGTGATATTCATGTTTAGCCTTTAAGAACAATCCACAAGTTAATTGTTCATGAGGACCATAGAAAAATTCACATCGAGGAGGGTCAGGGATGCTTTCAGGTAGAAATTCAAAGTGATGAAAGATAGGCGGAGGAGGAAAGTCGATAAGAAAGTTTACAAAAATTGATTATCCCATGAAAAATTGACTAGATACTATACGTCTACACCAATCTCCTACTTTACCACGAAGGGAAAGTGGAAAAATATCTGCAAAAGTATGTATATCATAAACCCCCATAGTTGGACAAAAGCTAAGGAAATCATCAATATGGTTCTGAGAATATTCCCATAAGTTACCTTGAAAAGAGGACAACTAACCATTGACAATGAGCTCAAATTAGATGTGTACATGATCATGCAGGATAAGACTCGATAAAGTCATGAAAAAAGGGAAAAAAAAACTTATAAACAAAAAAACATATAAACAGTAAATACAAAAATACAAAGTAAAAATATAAGAAACCAGGGAAATAAAGAGAATGAGTTTTTTTTTTTTTTCCCATTATGGTCGCCAAATAAATGTTGAGGAAAAGGTAGTGGTTACCTTACTCAATCATTTTCAAATATTTCCTGGCTAGGACAGGATAGTTGGGAATGTCACCCGGGGTTTATAGCCTCAAAATATTCACTCAATCCGCAAGTGTTAATTACAAGGACTGGGGCTGATTTATAATTCAAATATGTTGCAATATAAAATAAATTTTATAAAATCTATGGGAATGTACACAGATTTTGTGATAAAGTAAACATGGAGATCAAAGTGAAAAGGAAACCAAGTCATGTAAACATATGTATTGGACAGAATAGCAATCTGATTTTATTTCATTCTAAGATACCAAAAGTGTTTTTCTCTTTACAAAACCCCTACAAGGGTATGGACCAAAGTTTGATTTAGAGATCCCCGATGAAGACCATACAAAAAGACTCTGATAGTAAATTAAAATTGAAATTAATAATTTGGATCACCTTGCCACAAACTGCTACAATTTTGACTCTGCAAGATATCATTAATCGGCCATGAAAATTAATTCACAAACAGACAAGAATACACGAACCATCAAGGATGGATCAACACCTCTAAAATAAGCATCTGAAAAGTGTGGTTCAGTCTTGAACCTTGTTGTCTACAATAAGACCCTATTGTCAACAAGAGAATTGGGCTTTCAAATAAAATCARAAATGAATTAAAACTAAAAYTATGTCATGTAACTAAAGAGMAAACATTAGTCTTGTTTTCTCCTTCTATTCCCTTTTGTCTCTTCTTCTCATTGAGATTTTATTCTTTTCCAATAAGTTGAAGTAGTTCAACTACTTTATTTAGTTAAGTTGATTTAACTTAACTAATTATTTTAGGAGAAATAAATAATAATAATATAGTTAAGGGTCTTAATTAATAATAACTAGGTAGGTGGGACCCCTTGTGACACCCGTGAATATCTTCTTTTTAAATGATGAAATATAACACACAAAAGATAATCATTTTGACCATATCCCACCCTTGTAACTCCCTTGAATAAATTTTAGACTGGATATTTAAATATCAGCAATAATTTATATCATATCCAGAAAGAATATATATCCACAATATCCACATTATATCAAAAATAAGGCTTGTTGTCCAAAAATTTTGAAAACCATTAAACATTGTCCTCATCAACTGAATCATATAAAACATAATTTAAAAACCATATTTGCCACTTTGTGAGGCAATTTTCCTTTTTTCATTGTCGTTTCCCTTAGACTTTTCTAAATTAGCCCGTGGTTGATTGGACCCTTAGGGTTGTATCTCAATGATCACATGGGAGCAGTCGTCCTTTAAATGAAGGCAGGAAGACACAAATTCAGAGGAATCAGTGGAGGGAGAATAAAGGGAGGCAATTTCTTTTCCTTTGTCTTGTACAGGTTGGGAAATATTAGTTTTCATTCTCTTATTGGCGTGTGAAGACTGAACTGGTGAAACAGCACGGCCAATTTTAACATTGGGATTAACATATGGTTGTAAGGGAAATGACATATTGGGCCAACCATAATGATGAGAGACAGGCTGGTGGACAATCTCTTGCCAACCATCATTTGTGGGGACTTCGGGTTACAAAGATACATGTGGAGGAACGGGAATGTCAGGGACATTCTGAGGCTAGAAATGGGGTATTTTTGGTCGAGGGTGCATTATCCCATGGCTAACCCAATTAAAAAACCCAGCTTGGAATAGTTGGTTAAATTATTGCGGGTCAGCGTCAAAATGGATAGAAAATCTAGGCCTCCTATGGCCTCGATTCCAATTTCCCTTGCCTCTGTTATTTCGACCATTGTTGTCTCTACTAAAAAATTTCATATTGCAGCAACAATTTGTCAGTAATGAAGCTCTTAATAAACCATACATGACACTCTGCTTACATGAATCAAAATTTGGCTCCAAAAATGACATGAGATACATGCAAATCCATCCATAACACATCATTCATTAATTTCCATGTGAACAGGGAATGATAGGATTCATGCGAAATATGGATGGAGTGTAATTAGCGAAAAATGGTAGAATGATAGGGAATCAATATACAAATATTGTTCAACAATTAATTGTGTATAAAAATATCAAGAATATCAGTCATCGACCTTTGGTATGTTATCTTTCTTTTGCTTCCACACAAACTTTTCTTTTAAAATTTATATCACAAAACATGGATGCAATAAGTGAAATCGGGATCGTGGAGGGAATGTAATTAGATAAAAATGGTAGAATGATAGGGAAATGTTACGTATATTGTTCAAGTGAAAAAAAAAATCAAAACCATGCTACCTCTGATGCAATCAAAATTTATCTCTGTCCAAAATTTCGAAGCTAAACAGTGTTCTATTTCCAAAACAATAATCTAAATTGATGCCTTCTTTAAAAAAATTGCTCGTTGGCCTTTAAATTATTTTACACAGTGAAATATTTGATATTCCCATAAATATTTAACCACAGTAACCATTATAACAACATTATCATTATATAATAGAAATGACGAACATCATCATAATTGCTACAGGAATACAACAATAGTCTTGGAGCCACGATTCATAACATCAACCTCAGTAATGATCCTTTAAATCCCATGGGGTCACGCATAGTGCTTCAAAACAAACTCATATCAATCATTAAATCAAACCACCATTCAATGCAACTTCTTTTAATTTCATTCTAGGCAGTGTTACTTAATTTGAGCCTCAGACATTTCGAACACGGGTGTTTTTTTAACAATAAAACATGACGATTAACCAAGAAAAATAGCATTCGTTATTGGGAACACAATCTTCAACATATTGTAATTTCCAATGAATAGGTGAGTACAGACTTATTTCCACAATTGACAAGCAAAGGACCAATTAAACATGTGCCCAAGTAACTGAGCAAGAACAACGCTCTCATCAACTCAAACTGGAGTAAGCAATGCTTTCACTGTAGGGTTCAATATATGTCAATGACAGTAAGTGGTAGAGACAGCAGGGCAATTCAAACGTAGGGTTTGGAAATTGCATAGCATGGAGGAATTACTCCACAGATGCTTCTCATTAATATAATCGATCACTGATAATATAACAATAATTCGCAACATTGCTATCGACTTCATGAGTTCGTATAACAAATTGTAACTTCCAAACAACAAGTGAATCCAAAAATTCCTTCAACACAGCATAACAAGTGACCAAATAAAAATATGTGCCCAAACCAAGATAGCACGAATAGTGCTCCCACCAAAATATGGGTAATCAATGCCCTCATATTTTCATAAGGTTCACCACACAACAGTGACAGTGAGGTCATAAGAAAGCAGGATAACAACTGAGGGTTCGGCCAGGACAAAAGACGAAAGGTTTTAGTCCTTCAGCAAATTCCACTTAAACATTCACAGGGTTGAAATTAGGCATGGGTATTCTAACGCAAATACCATCAATGTCAATCTATAAGGTGGGGTATTCACAAAACCCAGAGGTAAGTCTAATATAACCCATTTCAACAGGGGAGCCAAACCCACAATACCAGAACCATAGGCAAGGAAAGTTCAAACACAACTTTCACTCAACAAATCTTGCAAACAATTACACACATTAAGGACACCATGACCAACCTTTTAATGCCAACAGTCTTAGGACAACCACCAGAGGAAACCAAGGATGTAACCATAAATACACAGTTCCAAAAACATCATAACAACTTGAGATTTACATAGACCACGAGCAACCAAAGCCAACATTTTATTTAAGGGAAAAAAAAATTTCATGGACGGAAAAGTAAGAAAACCCCATACATGTAAAATATTACTTAAGGAGAAAAACCAAGGTTGTATACTTCCTCCACGACCGGGCAAGGTGGAGCAGCAGCAACTAACAAAGAAAAAATTCAAGAATGACTAGGGTGGCAGGCTCGAGGTGAGTTTGAGTGATGTGCATTTACTGCACGTCACTTCTTCCTTCAGATCTTCATTCATATCTTAGTACAAGCCAAGACCACTCACCAACTCACCATACCATTAACATTCCAAACCATTAATACAACCAAATATCCAAACTTGCCATATTACAATTTGCAAAGTGCCCGATAGTCCAAAGTGCACCACCCCTTGCCACTATCATTTTTTATCATATGATAACTTGCTAGGAACACAACCAAATTGCAACTCAACCAATGCACATAACAATAGTAGAAAGGGTCGAGGTGATCACCCAATCTTTGCTATGGACAATATACAATATCAAAATTAAAACTGGAGTGTATTTATTTCATCCAAAAGGCGGCATAATCATATTTCATGAGATATAATCAAGACCATATTGTTCCTTGTTTTAATCACCTTGATCTCAACATATTACCATAAGCATTTTAACCATGATTTAAAGCAAATGAGTTGTAGAAAACTCTATCGCAACCAATACATAGGCAAACAAAAAAATAAGTGTCGCTTCCCCATCAAGTGTCATAAGTAAAACAAGGGGTCCCACCTACTAGTGTATTAATAATATAATTAAGTAATAATGCTTTGCAATCATTTGTGAGCATGGTACCCAATGTTGCGCATTTTAAGCATCAACACATTGTTAATTAACAGAGTAATCAACCTTCGTGCAAAATGGAGATGCATAGTAATTTATTTATGGTTCACAATTGTTGATCAAGCGTCGGATGTAAAGCTCACAATGTTGGAGCTAATGTGGAGCCAATCAGTCAAATCCTAGAGTGGGGTGCTCAGTTCTACTGGGTGAAACACTTAGCCCCTTTCATCAAAAGCAACTAAAAGGACTACCAAGAGAATAGCTGTGCCATTACATTCCCATCACTTCTAATCTGGATCACCATGAGCCAAGTCGGCCCAGTCAAGGAACCTACATTTACTCTAAAGTAGACCTCGACTATGAACAACTACACTACTTTTGCACCAGGAACAGTTGGATCATCAGAGTCTCCCCTAACCGAGGTAATGTTTGAATGTTGGGTGAATCATGTAAAGAATGTCTCCCACAAGTGGAGAGTGGATTAGAAGTTTTTTTTGGACTTATCACCAAGTGCCCACATTCAACTAATCCTCGACTGCACCAAGATTTGGTGTGGAGTCACAGAGGGTCAACACCAAAAGAGTTGGAATATCAGTGGACGAAGCTCCAAGTATTTTAGGAGCTCGACAGACAATTAGGGTTTCAAACAAAGATCCCCCCGAACGTATTAAGTGATAAGTTGACCATATTAACACCTTTGACTAATGGTGAACATGAATAAGAAAGGGAAATGGCCTTATATATCATCCCATTGATTCAAAATCTAGACATGGTAGCAAGTTCCCCAACAAAGCAAACTCCGACCAAAAAAAAAACAATAAGAAAAAGCAACCAGAGGTAAATAGGTTGTCGACTTCGAGGTAGATCTAGAAGACATAAACATCATTTGGTAAGAAATACTCTAGTCAAATACTGCACTGGACTTCAATGACCCACTAATAGTAAAAAAATAGCCTCATTCACCAGTAAGTTATCCTCAAAGAGTCAAATGAAAGAAAATAAAAGTCGACAAGATCATGGTATCACAAGAAATATTTTGAGGTCAAGTGTTGGGCCCCAATTCCAAGAAATTATAGCAGAAATAGATGCAAAGAAGGCTAAAGTAATAAAAACCAAGGCATCCCTAGAAAATCATATCGAAACAAGAAAGCATAAGAAACAAAGAATATTAGATCAACGAGAACATAGCACAGGTTGGTCGACACCAGTTGCAACACATAGGTCAAAAATCATTCAACCCAACCCTAGTAAGAAACATGTGTCAAATAAGTTGCGTGCAATCACAGTCGACCTGAAAAGAGAGTCACCACCACCCAAGATGACTCCAATTATTGAAGAAACAAGTGAATTAAAACAGAAGAAGAAATCGAGGGCAAAAAATCAAAAAATATCATCAAAGTGAATTATTTCAGATCCCCCCTCCAATCACAACAATTGAGAAAATACCTTGCACTCAAATTTAGACGAGGTCGACCAAAATATACATAATGAAAATAAATCAAATAATACCATAGGAGAGTCGACCCCATTGGATAGGTCAAATCCAATCAACTCAACACAACAAAAAACGGGGCCTAGCAAAAAAAATTGGTCAGGTTGACCCGACCCTAGCACAGTGGAAGGCATGCAAAAACATACAGAAGGGGAGATAACAAAACAAGGGTCTAAACACACTATTCTAATACAAAAGCCATCTTCTACCCAGCCCATTCCAATACCATTAGATGAATTTGATCCCCTAGAAAAATCAAACAAAGAAAAGGACAAGACCCAACAAGATAAGCAACTTGATCAAGAACAATTGACTGGCATTGATAAAGATACAGGAATCAGAGATGGTAACACCAAATCAGGGTCTCCCAAGAAAGCAAGTGATCCACTAGAAAATCCTCCTTCAGAAATCCCTCATAAAGGCTAGTCAGATCCTCCAGAACAAACTAAGAACACAAAGAAAAACAATGCATAATTTCAAGGGGATAATGATGTCAGAACGGACCTTGGAACACAGAAAGAAGCAGGCAAGAGTACTGAGCAATAGTTGGGGAAATATGATACAAGCAAAGGCAATGACGCTTGATTAGAGAAAGAGAAGGAACCTGCAGAAAAAAAGCAACAAAAATAAGTTCATTCATAGTTCATTCATAGAAAGGACAAGACTCCAAGGGTGATTACATTTTCATCCTTCAAGCCAAACAGGTCGAAAATCCCCCCTACAGAAACAGTCTTCAACCCAACAATCGCATCATATAAACAAATGCTCAAATTGTATGTTGAAGTCACCAAAGAAGCAACAGACAGGTGGAAGATATCCCTTAGGGATGTTTCTCGAATGACGATAAGGAGAAATAAGGAGAAAAAAATATTAAACAAATGCACTATGCTTGCTAAAGAGATGTTGGGCATTGAACATCCGACAGAAGGAGTCAACCCTCTAGAAGCAATAAAAATTTTGGTCGAAGTAGTTATATCCATTGGTGCAAACAATCAAGCAGAAAAACAACACCTAAGATAAGAAAATAAAGAACTCAAGCAGTCACATAGCAGGGCATTCAAAAATAATCAGACTGTATTGGCTCAGTAGAAAACCACAATTATGTAGTCGAAACTTGGAAAATTCAAGGAAGTACAAGACCAACTAGAATTTCCCAACTCACATGTAGCCACCCTAAGTGCAGTACTCAACAACTAGTCACCATACTTTTCTACCACTTACAGCAAGTTGAAAACACAAAAAATTGTAATCATCGACTTGAGAGCAACTCGACTACTCACCACCAACACAAATTCCAAACAAGTCATATCTAATCAGTTGGAAAAAGAAAAATTAGTTGAAGCAAAACTATCTAAATAAGAAAGGGAACGGATGAAATAAGTGTTAGAATATATAAGATGGTGTGCTCGTTTTACCACGACG
>JASDQU010100999.1:3767-16904 GCA_032191745.1 Picea mariana
CTAACCTCTTCCTTCTATTCTTCTGGTTGTTGATTAACTTCATGTTCTTACTATAACCCTAAAGACACTAGAAAATCCATCTAGGGCATTTCAAATTGGTTCAAAGAAAATAAAAACAACATTTTAATGAACCCTTGGTGGTAGAGGCTCCTATGAGATGATTCTAGGTAATTCTAGAGTCTCTTATAAATTTTAGTTAGGCTCTTAAGCAAATAGAAAGGGAGGCTTAGTTCCTTGTCATCGTTTAAGTGCATAAGAAATATACTACGATAACAATGAACGATTGAGAATCTAACTTCTCCCATGATATATCTTTGAATTGCAGACATAATACCTCTCCACCTTTCTTTAAGCCAAAGGATTGGGATACCCTGGATCCAATCAGGGTTTTGATGTTCTACCACCCGAAATTTATTGTAGACTTCAGCCGACAATTTTCCTTTTTTAAACCATCTCGCCACTGATAGGGAGAGTCCATGACCCAATGATGAAGTGATCTATAATGTGAATGGTTGTGTTCCCTATTTGAGTCTGGAACCCATTTCATTTATACGTGAAGATTAGGGAAACTCATGTGTGATGTCCATTGAAGGCGCATATGAAGTCAAACCATTATCCTATGATAATATATCTCTATTTTTTGTTATAGCTTCGAATAGTTCGAGCCATGTTGGCTCTATTCTATTCAATTTCCAATGTTCTTGGGGTAACACCATTGTTCTATAACTACTTATACTGAGAATTGTGGTAGCAGGTATGTGTTATTTTGGGTTCATAAAAGGCGAGAAATCATAATTGCACCAAACCCTACAATGATAATTTCTCGAGGCCTAAACATGCATGATATTAACATAAAATTGCAATGATAGTTTCACATGGCAAGAAATGCACACTATCTCGAGTGTACAGGAATATTTCATCGCATGTTGGGCACCAATGAATTGTTATTTGAACTTTTAAATATTTTTTAGAACATTAAAACTCATAAAATAACATCTATTTGTTGTTTGCAAGAATTGGGGCATTCTTGCAATCAATACCTTTTTGCATCATGAATAGGCCTAAGTTATCATTTTTTCAATTCAGTAGGGACATAACCATGGTGATGTGAATTATTTAATTCAACTCATGACTTGACTTGACCTTATAAAGAGAAAGGAATTGATAAAAATAAAATAGGAGGATAAAAAACAAATTGAAATGACTCAACACACCATGAAGAAAAATTAAGTAGAATCTAGGTTGATAGATGGATGGGATGATTGGAGGAATAAAAGAAAGAAGTACATACCTAGGATTTAACATTGGATTCAACTGGGGGTAGCACTTCCCTATGAGGTTCTAAGAACAACAGACTATGTGCCTTAATTATGTATCATCGCCCCCCTGCCACTAGTCACTTTACTCCCTTTACTAGCCTTGTTACCTATCTTATTTCAACTGAAAACCAAATATACAACTATACCCCAGTGCCTTTATTGGGATATGGAGTCTTTTATTCAAAATAAACTAATGAATTAAACTGGAAATCAAAACAACTATGTACAGAATGAACCACCTCAGGTTCATCAGGCAAAGTAATGCTTCAGGAAGCGCCCATTGATCAGGCTTCCAAAGACCTTAGTGTCAGCCATATTTTTCAATATAAAGGTATTGTTATCCAAAACCTTGGCCACTTTGAAAGTTACAAACCAAATATTATATAACTTACCATGCTTGGGTTTGTCCTCCCTCCTGGCATTCCACCTTAGAACTAGATTACCGGCTTGAAAAGTATTTTTTTTGGTTTTCATGTCAAAGGATGCCTTGACCTTGCTCTAGTAAGCCTCAATATTTCATTTAATGCTTCTCTCCTTTGTTGAACTTCAATAATCTGAAAAATCCACCTCTAGATGTCATTAGGCTCCTCCACTTCCTCCTCCAAAAATTTCAACACTGGTTGAATGAGTTGTGTTGGAAAAACAACATCCACCCCATAGACTAGCTGAAATGGAGAGGTATCGAGTGACTTCTTGGTGTTGATCATGTCAAACCATAAGGCATACTTTAGTTTTGAATACCATGATTTTTTTATTTCCATCCCGCAATTTATGGATGATCCCGATGAGGGTTTTATTTGATGACTCTGCCAACCCATTCCCCTGTCGGTAATATGGTGTAGGGTGTGTCAAGATAATGTTGTATTTCCCATAGAAATCAATCATGGACTTGGATTTGAATGCATGATCATTTTCTGTTACTATTTTCCAGAGGCATCCAAACCTGGAAAATATGTTTTTCTCCAAAAAATTCATGATCACCTTGTCAGTAGCATTTCTGGTAGTAACAACTTCAATCCACTTTGTGAAGTAGTCAGTGGCAGTAAGAATCCATGATCTGGATTTAGGAGTGGAATGAAATGATTAACAGATTGAATACAATAAAAGCATAGATATGAAGAACAACACATATATCCAGTGAACAATATCTTCTATTGAATAAATGAAATAGGATAAAATTGTAAAACTGCATAACTGAAACACTTGCTCGAATGGTGGTAGCTATATCTGAGAAGAGATGTGGCTGCTACGTGCATCCGTCTGTACAGAATGATTATAGTGAGGCTCCAAAGGCCTTTTTTATATTACTCATGAATTCCAAAACCCTAGACATCCAAAAACCTAACCCTAGGAGGTGAAACACCAAAAGTCATGTGGGCCCCTATGGGTAAGTTGGTACCTCAAATTCTCGGGGTCATAACTTTTGCATATGACCTCCGTTTTAGGCATGTGATAGACCATTGGAAAAGTATTTCAGAGAAATACACATTACAGCGTCAAACTCTAACTCCACCTATAGTTTGATTGTAGCGAGCCAAAAAAACACTGTTTAGGGCTCTAAAAAGGCCCTGGAAGTACATCAAGATGTGTTGACATGAAAACATACAAAATAATACAATTGGATTAGGCGAGAGGCCACGAGTATCTACCTAGAAGATGTGTAGGGATTCAGTCAAACCCAGAAGTGTAGAACCCATAATTCCAAAGAAGTACAAAAGAACATGTTGAACTAAAAATGGACAAGAGGATCTAGTTGGAATAGGTGGGTGGCAACCAATATCCACCTGGATAAATCCTCCCCCCTTAGGAAGAAATGGTATCCATTGTGTTGAGTTCCCCCATTAGGTGAGGAAACTTCTATTGGATTTGCCCCCGGGTGAGCCACTTGCCTTGGTGTAGGAGCTGCCCTGCCTTGACAACCCAATAAAGTTGGATCCGTTGTTGGAGAGTGCCCTTGACCTGTGTGTCCACTAACTTATCAGTGGATTCTTGTTCCATGAAGTCAGGGTTGAGCTCAATTGGTGTCAGTTTTTCTACGATCTCTGAGGTTTCCAATAATGGTGGAAAATATGGCCGAAGGAGGTCCATATTGAACACTAGGTGCAGGCTAAGGAAGGGTGGAGTGTTGAGCTCAAAATTATTTCTACCCACAACCTTGTTGATAGTGGCCCATAGAAAAGTGGGTGGAGCTTCTCATGGGGCCCTATGATACACTCCTTCTGTAAATGTAAATAGACTTTGTCTCCAACCTGAAACTGGTGCGGTACCTTGTGTTGATCATGGCAATGCTTGTACTTAGCATTGGATTTCTGCAAAATCTACTGGACATGTCTTCCCCTGTTCCCTCTTCTAAATACAATATCCTTAATCAATTGGATAATATCAAAGATGATGCTACTCTTTTGGACATAGTTTCCATCCCCGAACAACAAAAGCATCTAAAAAACTTTATCGAAAGTAAAATTTCTACCATAGCCAACATATTTGAAGAGTCAAAAGAAGAGGACTCAACTGTAAATAAAATAGGTGTAAATAGTTTTAGGAACCCTTTAAAAAATCCCTCTTTTTATGTCTTTGTAATAATTGTTGCCTAATTGATGGTCGGTCTGGTCCAAGTGTAATGTCAAAAATTATCAGGGAGGAGCTTGGCTTATCATGCACTAATGAAAATTATAGAAGCATGCTCTCTTATAATGATTTGAAATAATAAACTATAGGTGAAATCAAATATGTAATCTTAGTTCTATGTGCACATCCCGAGATAAGAACAACCCTCAACATCCAAGTAATTGATATACCAGTGAGTAACTATTCAATTATTTTAGGAAGATACTGGAAAGCCTTAATGGGAAGATATATTTCACTTTATGGAACGCATTTGTCCATACCTTAGAACAAAAAGAACAATATAGTCCTTAGGGAAGGAATAATTTCACCATATATAGAGAGCTTTCCCCAACCCAATGTAAATTATCTCGAAGAATATTTGGGGGTGTACTCTATCTTTGTTGATGAGGGTGACACTATGATTGGACCAATTTATTTTGACGATGGAATGTGGCACATGCATTTCGATGGCTCATGCTCAAACAAAGGTAATGGGGCCGACATCATTCTATATTCTCCTATAGGTAAAATCCACAATTTTTCTTATAGGTTAGAATTTTCTTGCACAAACAATGTCATTGAGTTTGAAGCTTTATTGTTAGGCATCGAAAATGCATATAACTTTGGTTGTGGTCACCTTACAGTTTTTGGTAATTCTGAACTTGTTGTGAACCTTGTGCATCAGATTTATTCGTCAAGCAACAAGTTGCTTAAACGCTATACCCAAGCTGTTTGGATGCTCATTTCAAATTTTTTATCATTTAACATCACTCATGTTAAGAGGTAACTTAATTCAATGGTTGATAGGTTAGTTGTGTTTGAAGCATCTCCTACCCGACAACTTTTACCTCAAATACATGATTTCACGTTCCAATCTCTATATCGTCCTCACATCCCTGATAACATAGAATCATGGTAGGTTTTCCCGAATGATGAAGGATTTTTCGCTTTCATACAAAATGAACAGTTTAAGCCCAAGGAAATCATATCTATGGAAGATGAAAAATTCCCTAAAGGCTTGACTCCTCTCGAAAGTTCATTTTCGTTGAGTGAGGTAGGAAATAAATAAACTCATAAGGAAGAGGATTCAAAAAGGAAAGTGGGTGATACTATTTCCTGGAATATTGGGACACCCAAATCTCCAAAAATCATTAAACTAGGTGCCCAATGTTCTGATGAAGAAAAAATGAAATTCACTGAGCTACTCCATGAATTTCAAGATGTTTTTGCATGGTCATATGAGGATCTTCATGGTTTTGATCCTGCTCTCATACAACATGTTATTCCTATCAAGGAAGGGGTAAAACAAGTTAAGAAAAAACAAAGACCTATTGACCCTGCGCTTGAAGTTACCATTCAAAAAGAGTTGGAAAAGTTGTTAAAAGCTAGTATAATATTTCCAGTTAAGTATTTCAAGTGGGTTTCAAATATGGTCCTTGTTCGAAAGACTATTGGGCAGATCCGATTATGTGTCAATTTTTGCGCATTGAATAGAATGAGTGTCATAGACCATTTTCCACTTCGTAATATGGAAATGATTTTACGACAGGTTGCAGTGTCACAAATGGTGTCCTTACTTGATGGATTTTCTTAGTATAAACAAATCAAGGTGAAAAGGACTGATATGTATAAAACCACTTTTACTACACGCTGGGGCACATTTTCTTATGAGTGCATGCCTTTTGGCTTGTCTAATGCAGGTGCCACTTTTCAAATATCTATGGAAATATCTTTTGACTATTTGATTAACAAAATTATCCAAGTTTATCTTGATTATTTGATTGTTTATTCAAAGAACCGGTTGGATCATTTTGGTCATCTTAGAAAATTTCTCATGTGTTGCAGAAAATTTAGCATTTCTTTAAATCCTCCAAATGTATTTTTGGTGTCACGAATTGCAAGCTCCTCAGTCATATTGTTTCTGATTCAAGAATAAGCATAGCCCCTAAAGGATTACTGCAATTCGAAACCTCTGTGCCCCCACCTCCAATAAAGAAGTTCAAGATTTCATGGGCATTATCCATTTTGTCCGTAGGTTTGTTCCTGATTTTGTTGTCATGGTCAAACCAATTCATAATCTTCTAAAGCAAGACCATTCTTTTTCTTGGATAGACGATGTCGAAAATTATTTCCTTAGGATTAAGAAAGAAATCACTTCTGCACCGGTTCTGGTGAAGCCGTATTTTGAGAAATATTTTATCATATATACCAATGCAGTCGAGGAAGCAATTTCTACTATCCTCTTACAAAGTGATGACCAAAGAAATGAAAAACATGTATCTTACATGAGGAAGAGTTTAATAGATTATGAAATCAACTACTCTTATATTGAGAAACATGCCTTTTCTCTTTTTAAGGCTATAGAAAAATTTCACCACTTTATTTTAGGAAAACATACACATGTAAGAGTCCCTTTGTCTGCTGACAAGTTTCTTCTCTCACAAACTTATCTTTTAGGAAAACTTGCACATTTTCTTTCCAAAATTCAGGAGCATGATTTGACGATCATGACTTCAAAGACAATCAAGGTACGAGACCTAGCTCAGCATCCTGAACCAAATGAAGAGCTTGCCGATCAAGATAATCCTCTTTCAACTCTATTTTATATTGAGAGTCAAAATATTTCTATATCCGAACATCCTTGGTATAAAAATCTGGTGTATTATTTACAGTATCAAAAGTGTTCAGATGAGTTGGATCCCCACCAGAGAGGGAGACTCCGCCTAGAAGCTTCCAAGTATATCATTTTAGGAGACTTTTTGTTTAGAAGGTATGTTGATGGTTTGTTACTTCGATATGTAAATGATGAAAAAGAACATAAATTGTTACATGAAATTCATGGACCATCAACTTCTATCACTCACATTGGTGGCCATTTTTTTTCTAAGGCTACTACTTTTAAAATCATAAGAAATGGTTACTATTGGCTTACAATATTTTTCAATTCTTATAAATTCACAAAATCTTGTGATAAGTTACAAAAATTCGTTGGGAAAGAATGCCTTTTTGCCATGCCTTTATAGCATGTCCTCCCAGATTTCCCTTTTTCTAAAAGGGGACTAGACATTATTGCTCCTATCAATACTCTTTCATCTGCAAGGCATGTCTTTATCTTAACAACCACCGATTACTTTACCAAGTGGATCGAGGTTGTCCCTCTTAGACACACACAAGATGAGTAGGTAATTTCTTTCTTAGAATATAATATCTTTTTCAGATTCGACATTCCATTAGATATCATTACAGACAACGAACCAACCTTCATTTATGCAAAAAATGATTCATTTTATGGCTAAGATAGGGGTCAAACATTTCACTTCATCTGCTTACTACCCTCAAGGAAATGGGCAATTAGAGTCCACTAATAAGAATCTGATTAGGATTGTAAAGAGGATCATAGAAGACAAACCTCTCCAGTGGCACATGCTTCTCACTTATGCTCTCTGGAAAATCTCACAACCATCAAAGAAAGCACAAGATTTACTCCGTTTCAGATTGTATATGGCCAAGAGGTTATTTTTCCTACTGAGATGGAGCTTGCATCCTTATGATTGATGATACAAATCAAAGAATTAAATTCTTCCAATGTTCCCCAAAGGATAAATGAACTGTTAGACCTGGAAGAACAAAGAAATTTTTCCTTGGAGAACATAAAAAGAATGCAACAAACTGTGAAAAAGTATTTTAAAAGACGAGAAAATGTTGTTGAATTCAATATTGATGACAAAGTACTATTATGGGACTCAACACATGCTGAAAGAGGAAGACATTCTAAGTTCCAAAAACTATGGCTACATCCTTTCAAAATCGTTTTTATCCTAGGCACAAACTCATACCTCCTAAAGGATTTGGAAGAGCGATTGTTCTCTTGCAGTACCAATGGTTCCCACTTGAAACATTATGTGGAACCAGCTTGATCGTTTAAACTCTTGCATAAAAATGATTATTGTATACTGCCTTTTTTTTTTACAGTTCTCTTTTTAAGTTGGTTTGTTGAGTTTTCGATTTATGTTGTTTTTATTTTCATAATTATCATAAATAAAGTATGGATCAATTTTTCCATAACAATGTCATTCTGTAAGTATTGTTGATCAATAAAAAATAAGGTATACACGATTGTCATGATGTCCTCCTTTCAGACATCGTTGATATTTCTTTTTTCTTTCAACACTATTGTAGGATAATTGATTTTGTCTTCTTCATTTTTCCTGATATCCCTTTCTCCCCTTGTTGGAAGCAGGCCAAATCGGAAGGAAAGGCTATTTTGGGAATAAATGCATTCATGAGGAAAGCAACAGTTGGAAGGAAGAGCATCATGCACACATGCATGGAAGACCTAATGACGTTAGGGTTAGGGTTTTTGTAATACATTCTAATGGTTGATGAGCCAGAAAGATACCTAGGAGGTCTAGAAAGAGGGGAGTAGTTGTCTATAATGAAGAATGCTTAGGACAAGAGAGGAGAGGATTTTGAGGAAGGAGTCTTGTTTTGATAACTAGTTTTGTAATACTCTTTCATACGACCTAATCTTGTAAGTTGTTGAGTTGTAGAAGGTTCAAGAGGGTATATCTTGAGGGTTGGATCATAGGATGAGGAGCCTGGTGTGATCTAGTCTTCCTCATAATAGATCTCGACCCGACTGAGGATGAGTTGTGAAGCGCGCGAAATTGTAGTTTTGGAACTACCATAATAGAAGAGCTTGAGAGCCAGATCTTTGTGGACATAGCCTAGGGGGGGTGAACCATGGTAAAACCTGTGTTATGTGATTGAATTATTGTGTCTCTTTTAATTTTTATGAGTAGATGTTAGTATGATGAATGAATGAGCTAATGAGTTTGATTACATCGCATGCATAATTGGGAATGACTGTATACTTCTTTAATAACTAGTTAGAACTCTCAGCACGCATACTTCACAGATCTCCATTCAGTCCTAGACTGAAAACACCTGAGTATTGCAGTCACCCATTAAGACTATCTCAGGTGAGACTACACAGTGTACTATGTGCACTGCATTGCCTTCTGGTTTACTAAGAGGGCCAATAGTTTTAGAGGCTTTGCTAGAACCCTAGTAGACATGAACCTAGGTCAATCATGTTAAAGGTATAACTCAGAGGAATCAACCCAACACCCCTCCATCATGAGATCCAAATAACATATCAAAAACATTCTCCTTGAAACTTTAAGAAGCATTATACATTACATATTATTCGAATTTTATGCATACAGGACCAAACCCCCTCATATGTACCACTTTCCATAAGATATTCCCAAAGTCCCATCTCATTATTTCCCTTGAACCATATTTTTCCCCTTGTTGGATAACTATTCGTTTTAGTAGTTTTTTCTATTATCTACTTCTATCATTCTGCAAAACCAGACATTCTGAGTTCTGAATCTGTTAGAAACAGATTTCCTTGTGGAGTCACCAGTTTGTTGATGCCAAAAAGCAAAACGTGGGTACTTGCATGCAAATTGGTTTCAATGCCCTATTATTTATATATAATTAATAATATACTAGATAGGTGGGACCCCATATGTGAATAACAATGAAGGATACCTCATTTTTTTATGTGCTCATGTCTATTTTGCAAAAATTACTCTACAGTTTTAAAAAATTTGAAACCGCTTTCCTATCAAAATGGGTAAATGATAGGTTTATTGGTGATTTAATTCAATGGGAAAAGGTGTTTTTTTAATGACCATATTGGTTTATTCTACTGCACGTATATTTTGAATGGTTGATTTACTCCAAGAATGAAGTTGTAAATGGTTATGACATATTGCACTTATGATTTCTTGTTAAGTATAATGTACCATTCTTAAGGTTATAAGGGTGAAAATGCTTCCCTAGCAAAAATTGGGGACATACAACATACTTTCTGGTAAGTGTTGAGTGCTCACATTAGGATTGAAAAAATTATGGGTGGCATATCCGACTTTGTATTGAATTTTTTATGGTATCTATATTGGATTATGCACTGGAAGTGTTGGTGCATTCGTAATGGGATATGGTTTATGAAATTAATGTAAGATACGACATGCAATTACTTCACGTTTCTCTAACCCTACCTCAAGGTATCCCCTAGCTTGGTTTTCATTTGGTTGATTGCTTGGTTGGTGCTGCCTTCGTTTTGTTGTGCCTTGGAAGAAATAATCATGTTTTTGGTTTTCCCTGGCATTCTACATATCTGTATGAAATTTCTTACTACTCCATCCATGAAATATAGCTCTCATAATTAAATCATAATGTTGGACCTTGCATTTTCTTACAGACTATGTTTTTCCAAAGTTTAATGCATGTGGGTATCAACTGTGTAATGGAATTTAAAGAGGTGTTTCTCCCTGTTAGTATTCAAGTGTTTCAAATTGATGATAGTGTTCAAACACTTTTCTGTTCGGATTATGTGATTTCTTTATGTCCAAAATGGATACTGCTCTATGCTATAGCTGTTGGAAAATTTTGTAGCAAAGGTTGTTCGGGTTTAAATCATCTATGGTCATTTAAATTCGAGGGTTTTTTTTCTCTGTGATATAAAATAATCATTGTTTTCCTAATGCCTTTAATAGTCTTGGAAGAGCTGTAGCTCCTGTTTGTCAATTGTTTGTATATGAATGTATATATTTGACTTACGACCACCATGAGAGGTCTGTGGAAGAAGTATGTGGGAAGTCTGTGTTAGAGATGGTTAAATGTTTTTTTTTGGGTACAAAACCTTTGTGAAGGTTCCACACCTTGGTTCTTCTATTAAAGAATGGAAATTACAAGTTTCAAACTCTAGTCTTGATGAATGTTGTGGAAGATTTGTCATTCATATTAAATCTTGGTTTGTTGGTAGATTATCCACATGGTCTTTGGTCGACTTTGAAAAGTATATAATGATTTAAGGATCACCAGTTGCACATGGGTTTCAAACCCAGTTTGTTACACAATAAATATTGAAGGTGGTAATACCACACTTGTATGTTGAAGAGTTGTTGGCTTATTTTGTGCTCCATCGCACTCTTGATATGCAATGTTTTTAGTTGTTGGAATTATTCTATTGCCAGTATGTTATTAAAAAACCTTAAAGAATAAAAGAAATAAAGAGTGTATAATGGAAAGTCTTGGAGCCTTCCTGGAGTTTTGAAATATCGGTGTGTTGGATTTGACTTACTAAACAAAGAAAAGTTTTGGCAATTATTTTATTGATGGCAATGTCATTTTTTTGGGTATCATTGCATGTAATAGAACAATAATCGGTTTTCCCTCTCATTACACCATTTTTCTCTCACTATATTCCCTTCATCCTCCCAAATACATTAAAACACTCCATGTTTTGTTACTATGAATTTAAAATTCTTTATGGAAAAAAAAGGATTAATATAAAATATAGTTAACGACTAGTGTTTGGAAGGTTGGATTTAGATACAGTGTTTCCTACTTCTAAATTTGCTTGAACAATATTCGTTTATCTTTCCCCATCCATTATACCATTTTTCACACATTATAAACCCCTCATATTCCCAATAGCCCTACCACTCCCTATTCAAGTGGCAATTGATGATGAAATTTTAAGGTGTTAATGGATGGATTGCATGTGTTCTGTTGTGAATAATAGAGCCAAATTTTTTATTTTATTTATGTAGAGTTTTATGCATGGATTGTTAAGAGTTTTTCATGAAATGTGGGAATATTTATTTAGGATGAGCTTCTTTAGCAGAGGCAGTAACGACAGAGAAAATAGAGGCAGAGGAAATTGGTAGAGAGGTCATAGAAGGCCTCGATTTTCAATACATTTTTATGTTGATCCACAGGAATTAAATAAACTCTTTCAATCTAGGTTCTTCAACTTATTTGTCCATGGAATCCTCCAACCCCAACCTGAAAGACCTCCCTTCCAATAACATCAAAAAAAAATTGGTATCTTTGTCCCTCCTCATGTGTCAATGCAACTAGAACCGCCTACCAATGATGGTTGGCAAGAGATTTTCCCCCAGCCTGTTGTTCATCACCATGGTTGGCCTACTTCTTCTTTTCCATTACCCCCTACGCCACCACCAAAGAATCAAATTTACCAAGTTGATCATGTTGTCTCACCCGTGCAGTCATCTCATGCTAGTAAGAGGTTAAAACCGATGTTCCAAAGCCTATGTAGGATAAAGGAAAAGGAGTAGCCACTACCTCCAAATAATCCAAAGTGTCCTCTAAATCTATGTCTTCACATCTTCATCTTAAGGATGAATGTTCTCACATTATCAGTGCATTCCAACCTCAAGGTTCCAATCAGCCTAAGGCTACCACAGAAAGATCAAAATGGGATAGCAGTGAGAAGATCCCAAATTCCCCTCACAATAAATATGGTTTTTAATGATGAGTTATGTTATTTTCTATTGGGGACAGTATTTTTACTTTTACAATGTTTTGGACAACAAGCATATATTTAGGCAATTTTTTTGGACAACATGGATATTGTGCTATTTTTGGATATCGTCATATTATGTTTTGCTGATATTTAAAATATTTGATCATAATTATGAGAATGAGAGAGGAGGGTATTTGAATCAAATGATTGAGTTTTATATTTCATGTTTTGTAATACCGTTGTTTTCCCCAGCTTGTAATTAATCATTAATCATGATCACCATGATATGGCATGGGAACAATGTAAATGTATTATTTATATTGCCAATGACTAACTGTGGCGGTAAATCCTTGAAGTATTGGCCATGTTATCACTAGAGGAAATAATGAGGAAAATGTGGAGAGGGTTCATTAATTCAAATGACCCAAATTCCCTTTACTGAGATAATAAGCTTCATCATGATCCCAAGGAGAGGAATCGATTAATGAAGGAAGTACTAGTGGTTGGATATTCAATCACCCCCATGAATGGAAGCATGGTCTGACTGAATAAAGTCAGCTCGAAGTACTGCAGGGTTTGGCAGACCAAGATAACCTAAGTTTCCTTCTAAAAGAAGGAATGAGATAGGTCGAGAACCATCCTGGGAAAATATATACAGAAAATAGAGACAATGAGAATACATGGAGGAAGAGACATGTGGGAGAGGCTCTGTAGAGCAGGAGAGACACCGAACCATAACACATGCATAGAGGGGAGTGCGTGACCCGGATATGCAGAATAAAAGAGGAAGGTTGTGATCTTGATGCTCGGGAAGCATTTGATAAACCTCGCAGGGATGTTGTGACAAAGAGAAGGTCTCTACGAAAT
>JASDQU010100999.1:41146-58905 GCA_032191745.1 Picea mariana
CCAAAAGGCATGACCAAAAATTCATAATGGCCTTCATGAGTTCGGAATGTTGTTTTTGGGATATCTTCTTCCTTCATTATGATCTGATGATACCCTGAACGGAGATCCAATTTTGTGAAATAGATTGCTCCATGTAGTTCATATAACAATTCATCAATCACAGGAATGGGAAACTTATCTTTAATAGTGATCTTGTTGAGCTCTCTATAATATGGACACATACGCCATGAGTTATCTTTCTTGAATACCATTACCACAGGTGGAGAGTAAGAACTTTGGCTAGGTCTAATAATGCCAGCCTCTAACATTTCTTCAACCATGCACTCAATTTCACTCTTCTGAGCATAAGGGTATCTGTATGGCCTGATGTTAGGAGAAACACTCCCAGGAATTAGGTGAATTTCATGATCATGATTTCGAGTGGGTGGGAGACCTTTGGGAATGTCTTCAAATACTTTGGAATTCTTATCAATGATCCTTTGGAGATCTTGAGGAATAGATGTCTTAGATGTTTGAACATCTAGTGAGCATAGTTGTGCAATAATGCCTTGATGCTCTTTTTTCAATAATTTTGTCATGCCATTAGAGCTTATCACATTACCGGGCTTCCTTGTGATACCTCTCAACTCAATTTCTTTTCCTTCCAATAAAATTTTCATGAAAAGTTCTTGAAAATTAAAAGCCACTGTTCCTAATGATTGTAACCATTGGATTCCTAGTACATATGCACCACCCATGGGTATAGAAATCATTGGACTATTCATTACATATTCCCCCATAGTAATATTGATCTTATTGAATTTTCCTGAGCAATTGATAGTTCCTCCATCTGCAATCATTAATTGAAACTCTGGTGCTGGATATACAAAGCAATTGAGATCTTAGGCTAATTTATGGTGAATGAAATTATGAGTACTGCCAGAATCAATTAGGACTATTACCTTTTTCTTTTTGATGTATCCTTCGATATTCAGGGTTTGAGGAGTGCTAATTCCAACCAACGCATTACACGATATCGTGGGAGTCAACTCTTCAGACGAGATTGCTTCTACGTTTTCATCTTGAGATGGTTCTTATTCTTGTTCTTCTTCCTCTTCACAATCTATGTAGAATAATTTCTTCTCACCACACTTATGTCCCTTACTGTACTTGCTGTCACAATTAAAGCATAAACCTTAAATGTTAGGATAGGAAAAGGAGAATTGTTCTCTCTATAGATGTTAGGATAGGTCCTTCTAGTAGCCATAGCCGTATTTTTACTTTCAACATTTCTTGCCACCTTAAATGCATTCTCCAATGATTTGGGTTCCCAAAGGAAAACCTCATGTTGAATGTTATCCTTTAAAGTTCCTACGAATACATCAATCAAGTGCTCATCTAGAATATCGGTTACCTTTATATTCAATCTTTGGAAGTTCTCAATGTGCTCGGTAACTGAACCCTTTTGCTTGAGATTTATCAATTGGCTAAAGAAGGTATTGCTCCTTGTATCCTAATAGTGTTCTATCATTTCTTCCGTGAACATTGTCCAAGTGACGAGTGATTTGCGAGAACAAAGCCATCGATACCAAACAAATTGATTAGGTTCTAAATATAAAGAAGCAATCTGTACCTTTTGTGTATGTGGCACATTATGGAGATCAAAGAATTTCTCCATCTGAAGTATCCATGTGATTGGGTCCTTGCCATCAAACTTCCTCATGTCAATCTTAGGAACGTGGTTGGTCTTCAAACCAAAGTTGGAGTTTCTCCATTCTTGATTCACCTTCCTTGTGTCCACATCATGAATTTCATGGGATGCATTTTCACTTTCAGGTGTCTTCTCTGTTATGAAATTCTTCAATATTTCCATGATCTCCCCTTTTAAACCCTCCATCATCTCTTGTAGTTCATCTTTTGTAACTATCTTCTTTTGTAAATCATTTATGTACCTACACATTTCTTCACCTTCATAAAGAGTCCAAGTAGGATTTTCTAGAGGCTTAGTTGGTGTAGAAGTTACCTTTTTGGGTGGCATGTTGGCCAAGTGTCACTTTTGAACCTTGATTTTGAGGTGGTTCTGCTAGACAATATTTCTTCTGTAGTATCTCCCAAGTTTCGGTCGTTCTGGGTATGAAACTTTCTTTTATGTAGTTCTNTGATATTTCTTCTCTGCAATGCCACAGGTCTGATCAAAATTGGATGTGCCAAGTGGAATTTATGGTAACTTCCCCACAACTTGTCGATTTTTGGCCTTTCCAGGAGGTCTCACTTGTATAGCATGCTCCACACAAAATAATTGATATAAAATTCTGAAACTCACACCCAAAATAATACAAACTGTCCATGATCCAATGCAACTAGTCCCACTCAATTCAGATACTCTAGGAAGAAGTTATGATTGTTTTACCTAGAAGACCTTCTTGAGACTAGTCAATAGGACTAGTCAGATACCCTATCTTTCACAGGGTGTATCTGCAAATTTAAGATGACCCATAAGATGAATGTTTTACCACAGATAAGTTACTAATTTCTGTAAATGACCTCTAGATTTCAGGGTCTGATACGTTACAGAAAAATATTTATAGCAAAAATGCCACAATGACTCATTTCCGGATGATTCAAGAACCCTATCTTGTACAGGTTGTATCTCCGAAAGTATAAGGCCTCAGGAGATGAATTTTGAACCCAATGTACCTTGATCCATCTTCTAAATATCCTCCAAGCCGTTCCTTCTGAAACATTGTAGAAAAAACGTTATAGTGAAAATTCCACGGTGTCTCAGATGTAGCAGCAAAACCCCAAGACCTTGAGCTCTGATACCATATGTTAGGAACCAAATAGAAATATAGCATAGAAAAACCTCATAAAAAGTACTCAATGCCTTGAAAAAGAGATAATTTCAGATAATATGCCTCTTCGAGGGGGCAACCTCCTTTTACCCCGTTTAAATGTTCAAGTACAAGATGATGAAAATGGCTCCTTGGTATATATAGGAGACTAGGAGGTATAATTACAACTAATGGCCTAAAGCCGACATAAATAAAATAACGTTACTAATCTAAATTACAACTAATGGCCTAGAGCCGACATAAATAAAATAACATTACTAATCTAATATGCCCCAATTAAGGGGTAATGAGCCAATATTAGGGCTTAACAGTATAAGTCTTACATGCTACATGTTTGGGGTGATAATAAATAAGGTTAGTAGAGGTTAGGGGTTATATGAAATAAGGGTCTATAATGGTAAAGGGTTAAGTACTGAGTGATTTTAGAACTTAAGTGATATAATGGTTAGGGGTTAAGGATTTCAAAATCTAGGTGTTATAGTGGTTTGTGGCTACATGGATTAAGGGATTAAGGGATTAGGGTTCATATTAACTAGTTCTTATAAGGTTTATAAATTATGGTTTATAAAAGCTATACATGTTAGGGGTTAAGTGTTATTCATATATTGTTTTTAGAGGTTAGGGTTATAGGGGTTAAGGAATATAAATGTTAGGTATTAGAGGGTATATTCATTAGGGTTTATAGGTGATATCAATTAAAGGGTTATAAATATTGAGAGTTATTATTTTCATTTAGAGTGGTTATTTTATAAGGTTTATAGATGTTAAATGGTCAATATTATATGTAATATGGGCTATGGGAGACATGGGAAATGCGTTATGTGTTTACTAGCTTAAATGTTATAAAGTTTATGGTTGAGGATTAGTTTTTAGGGTTTTGTGGTGATAGGGTTTATGGGTGATAGATTGTAAGGGTTAGGGTTTAGGTTAGGGTTTAGGGATGATATGAGTTAGGGGTTATAATGTTTAGGAATTATAGTAATAGTGATTCTAGAGGTTACTAGTTAGTGTTTATTGTTGTTAGGGGTTCTTAAGAGTTAGGGTTTAGAGTGGTTAAAACTATAATATTAAGGTTTATAGTTATTAATGGTTATGGTTTATACAGATTATGATTATAGAGGTTAAGGGTTGAAGGTGATAATAGTAAGGGGTTAAGTGTGATAGGGGTTAATGTTTAACTATTAGGTGTTAGAAATTATTGATGCTTATTGTTGATAAGTGTTGGAGATTATTGTTATTATTATTATTATTATAGTTCATAAAGGTTAAGGATTATATGAGATAGGGATTATGGTTTATAAGGGTTAAGGGTTATGTGTAATATGGATTATGGTTAAAATATGTTATTGTTTATAAGGATGATAGAATTTATGGATTATAGGGGTTATTGTTGTCATGGATTAGGGGTCAAGAGATAGAAGGGTTCAAGGTTATATGGATTAAAAATGATAGGAGATATGGGTTGCATGCATTAAAATTTATAGTGTTTAGGGATGATATGTCTTAGGGGAAGAATGATTTCCATTATGATTTAAGGGTTGTAAGGGTCATGGGTTATAATATATTTTAGTTCGGGGTTATAGTTGTTAGGCTTGGGGGTTACATGAGTTATATGGGTTAGGGGTTACAAGTTGTAATGGTTTGAGGTTATATGGGTTAATGGTATAGAGGTTATAAGTTCTAAGGGTTACTAGTGATAGGTTATAGTGCTTAGAGTTATAAAGGATATAATGGTTAAATGTAACAATGGTTGGGGGTTATATGCATTAGGTGTTATATGGGTTAAAGATTAGGTGTTAGAGGCTATGACTTATAAGGATTATGTCTTATCGATTATAGAAATTAGGTGTGCTAGGGGTATGGTCCTATTATGTTAGCCTTCAAGAATGGGGCAATGATTGATAGGGATTGTCGGGTGTCCTTCCATCCCTTTTGCAAGTGATGTGTTCTTGACCTTAATTGGTTAGGTTGCATTTTTGAAGTTATTACTTTGAAAAAATAGGTGTTCAAAAAAATCTAATGCTCTAAATGATAATGATTACTTATTAAGGGTTATATTCATCAAGGTTTAATTGATTATACTAGTTGTTAGTTAAGTTTATCATTATTAAGGGTTACATATTTTGGGTTAAAGGTGATAGAATTTATGCATTATAAAAGTATTTAGCTAACATGTATAGAAGTTAGGAGTTAGTGGTCAAATATTTAAAAAATTAGAGGTTATAATGGGTAAGGGATCTAATGGTTATAGGTTATAGTGGTGAAGATATGTAAATTAGGGCTATGTATGTTAAGGGTAATGAGAATTAAGGGTTATAAGAATGGATGGGGGTTAGGAATGATGGGTGATAGGGGATATAGGGGTATTTGGAATTACATAGGGGTGTTTGGAATTACATGTTACAAAGGTTACTTTTTGGGTTTAAAGTGGTTAGGGTTAATGTTATGGTTTAGTATTATTAAGGACTATAAATGATAATTTTATATGTGATAGGGGTTTAACAGTGGTATGGGTAAGGTGTTACAAAGAATATCAAATATTAGGGGTTATGGAGGTTAAAAGTTATAGGGATCAGGGTTATTTTTTATAAGGGAAATGGGTTTAGTGGTTAGGATATGTGCATTATTTGTTGTGAATGATAGGGTTTAGGTGTTATGAGTTACAAGGATTAAGGGTTATGGAGATTATGGGATAAAACCTTGACTAGTTAATGGTTTTAATGGTTTAGGATTAAAAGTTATAGGAATTGTGGGCTGCAATATTTACTAGTTAGGATTTTTGTTAGGGGTTTTAGGGGTTACGATTATGGGAGCTATGGGAGTTATAAGAGTTAGGAATTAGGGGTAGGGGGAGATATTAGTTATGGATTATGATTTATAGAGGTTAATAATGAACATTTATAATTGTTAGGGTTTATGACTATAACAATTACTAGTTCAAAGTTTTAATGTTTATGGGGTATGGTGGTTGCATGATATTGTTAAGGATTTCAAGGGTTTAAGTAGTTATGGTTTTTAAGTATTAATAATTAAGATTTATAAGGATTTATATGGTAGGGTTTATGGTTTTTAATGGTTAGGTTTTAGGTTTTATTCAAGTTATGGGTTGTGTGGGTGATGATTTATGAGGATTAGAGGTTATACTTATTACTAGGATTAATAATTGATAGGGATTAAGTAATGATTTATGGATTATATGGGTTAGTGGTTATTGAGGTATGAGTTTGCAGGTGTTAAGGGTTAGGGTTTAAGGTGATAAGGCTTAAAGGGTAATGAATAATAAGGTTTACTATTTATGGGTTACACTTGTATTAATTAAGGATTATAAGTGTTGATGTAACAATAATTAGGGTTTATATGTGATATGGGTTAGGGTTGATATGAGTAAGGAGCTATGTGTTATATGGGTTGTATGTTATGGGGGTTCATGTTTTGGTATTAGTAGGTAGGATGTTAGAGTGATAAGTTTTATTTGTTATAGGGGTTATGGTTTAGGGGTTATAGTTGTTACAAGTTATAGGTATTAAGGGTTAAGGATTTCATGGTTATAAGTTGTGGGTTAAGGGTTATAAGTATCTAGGGTTATATTTTAGGGGTAATCAATGAGAGGTTAAAGGTGATAAGATAAGGAGTGATAGGATAAGGAATTATAGGAGTTATGGGTTAAAGGTTATAAGAGTAATGGTTTACATGTGTTATGGTTAATGATTATAGTGTTTAATCGATAAGAGTTAGGGTTAGAGGTTATAGTGGTTATATGAATTAATGGTTATCATTGATTACAATGGGTAGGAATGGGAATTAAGTGGTGTAAGTTTTGGGATTTATAGTGGTTAGGAGTTATGTTAATTAAGGTTTATAGGGATTATGGTTTGGAAGTGATATGGGTAAATGGTTATAATGGTTAAGGGTTATCAAAATTAAAGATTATAATGGTTAATACTTAGTGGTTATAGGTTGTTAGTAGAGAGGATTTATAATGGTTAAGGGTGAGGGATTATATGGTTTATGGTTGATGCGACTCAAGAATTGGGGGTGACGATAATTATGGGTTGATTCTGATAAGGGTTAAGGTTTTAATTATTAGGTTTCAAGTATTATGAGTGTTGAAATTTGTAGTGGTCAAGGGTTAAACATGTGAAGGGTTAGAGGTGATAAGTGTGGGGATGATAAGGGCCAGGGTTTAATGTTTTGATATTATATGGATTTTTTTTTAATAAGGGCTAAGGTTTTGGGTTATGTATGGTAGGTGTTATGATTAATATATGTTAGGGTTGTAAGATTTATATGGGTTAATACTTAGGGGTTATAGTAGTCATGGGTTAAGGTTTAAGGACTAGGAGTTAAAGGGTTTATGGGTGATAGAGAATAAAATTTATGGGTAGCAAGGGTAAAATATTTTTTGTATGGATAAGGTATGAAATATTATGGGTCATAAGATATGATTTGTGGGTTATCATTTTAAGGGACATCATTATACATGTCATTCATTAACGATTATGGTTTTTAAGTGATAGGAGTTTTAGAGTTTAGTGATCTTCATGTTTAGGGGTTATATGTGTAATTAACGATTATTTATTAGTGATTCTAATGTATATGGTTTATAGATCAAGGGTAGGCTATAGTGGTTAGGGGTTAATATTGGTTAATTTTTAAAGGGCTTAGATTTTGGGCATGGCAATAATTTTTAGTTATAGTTGTTGGGGATTGTAGTGTTTAGTGGTTGTTAGGGATTTGGGTTTATATATGGCGGTTAGGAATTATATTGTCAATGGTTTAGGGAGGATAGGGGCTTAAGGTGATAATGATTAGTATTTAATTATGATAAGGATTAAGAGCTATAGTTTTTAGGTGTTAGGTATTATATGGTTAGAAATTCTAGTGGTTAGGAATCATATGGATCAAAGGTTTAAAGGTGATAAGACTTGAGGATTATAAGGATTAGGGTTTATAAGAGCCAACAATTAGGTTTTTTCAAGATTATGGTTTATAGGTGTTAGAGGTTAGGGATGAGAGGGGTTGTGTTTAATAGGTGTTCCTTGATATAGGGTTTACATTAGTTATTGATTATAGGGGGTTAATTGTTATAGGTTATAGTGGTTTTGTATGTTGAGCCTTGGATTATAATGATTAGGGATTATAGAGGAAATGTGTCATTAGGGGTTGTAAGGATTGGGCTTCAACTTTATAGAGGTTAGGATTTTTTAGGGATAAGGGTATTAGAGGATAAGAATTAGAGAGGTTTATGATTGAGATGGGTTATACCTATTAAGGGTTAGAGGTGATAAGATAGGGGATGATAAGGGTTAGGGATTAATTTTTTGATGTTAAAGGGATTAGGGTTAATAAGGGATAAGGGTTGGGGTTAGGGATGGTATGGTTATGGTTAATATATGTTAGGATTGTAGGAAGTATAGGGGTTATGAAATATAAAGGTTAGTAGTTAGGGGTTAGAGTGGTCATGGATTAGGGGTTGGGGTTATGGGCTAAAGGGTTTATGGGTGATAGGGGACAAAAGCTAGGGGTTACAGAGGTAAATGATTTTATGTTAGGATAAGGTATGAGAGATTATGGGTGATAATATAAGGGGTTATACTATTTATGGGTTAAGGATTATAAGGGACATCATTTTACATTATGTTCATTAATGGTTATAGTTCTTAAGTTATATGGGTTATATGGGTTAGTGGTCTTCATGTTTAGGGATTATATGTGTAACTAAGGGTTCTTTATTAGTGGTTATAATGTACAAGGTTTATAGATTAGGGGTTGTTTATAATGGTTAAGGTTTAATATTAGTTATGTTTTATAGGGTTTGGAGTTTACATGTGATAGTAATTTTTAGTTATATTTGTTAGAAAATATAGTGTTTAGTGGTTTTTAGGGATTTGGGTTTTATATATAGTGGTTAGAAATCATATTATTAATGTTTTGGAGAGGTTAGGGGCTAGGGGTGATAATATTTAGGATTTATTTTTGTTTAGAATTAAGAGTTATAGTTGTTAGGTGTTAGGTATTATAGTGTTAGACATGATAGTGGCTAGGAATCATATGGATAAAGGTTTTAAAGTTGCTAAAATTTGAGGATTCTAAGGGTTAGGATTTATAATAACCAAGGGTTAGGTACTTTAGATATTTGGGTTTATAAACATTAAGTGTTGTAGGTTAGGGATGATAGGGGTTATGGTTAATATATGTTACAATTTATGGGTTTTACATTAGTTATTGATTATAAAGGGTTAATTGTTATAGGTTATAGTGGTTATGGATTATGATCCATGGGTTATAAAGATTAGGGGTTATATAGGAAATGTATCATTATGGGTTGTAGGGATTGGGCTTCCACTTTATAGAGGCTAGGGTTTTTTTAGGGATAGGGGATATATAGATTAAGAATTAGAGAGGTTATGATTGATGAGGTTTATTAGCTAGGGTTTGTAACCATTAAGGTTATGAATGTTATAGGGGTTGAGGGTGATAGAATTAGAAGTTACATATATTAATAAGGGTTGGTTGTTAGTGGTTATATGGATCATGGGTTATAATGTTTTCTTAAGGATTATAATAGTTAAATATCATGAGTGGAGTTTATATTGATTATGTTTTATAAGGCTTATGTGTTATATAGGTTTGAGATTACATGGCTAATGCATTATAGTGTTTACTAGTTAGGGGTTAGGTAATATGGTTTATATGTTATGGGTTATGGGAGATAGTTATTAAGGGCAGATTTTTTTTGTGTGTTATAAGTGTAATGAGTTTGAAAGGTTATTATTTAAGATTTATAATAGCTAGGGGTTACATGAGTGATAGGAATTAGATGTTACATATGTTGTTGGGGGTTATATTGGTGAGGATTTGGTTGTTAGAGGTTATAGGGGCTATGGGACAAAATATTTTCTTATTAAGGATTGTAATTTGGGGTTTATATTGATTATATTTTATAAGTATCATGTATTATATGGGTTTGAGATTACATGGATAATGCATTGAAAAGATTATTAGTTAGGGTTTATGTAATATGGTTTATATGTTATGGGTCATGAGAGAGAGCTATTAGGGGTGGAGAAATTTAGGTTTTAGAAGTGTCATGAGTTGGAAGTGTTCTTATTTAAGAGTTATAGTAGTTATGGGTTACTAGACAAGGGTTTTAGATCTTAAGTATTATAGTGGTTAAGGTCTATAAGTTTATGGTTTAAGAATTAGTTATGATAATTTAGGGTTTACGGTTATATATGTTAAGGTTTACGATGAATGGGGCTTATATGGTTTATTGGGTAGTAATTACAAGTGAAAGGTGATATGGGTCAGGGGTTAGGGGTCATGAGAGTTAATGATTATAAGGGTTAAAATAGTTAGGGTTGTCGTGAGTTAAAGGTTAGGGTTTATGGTTATAGTTTATAGTCCTTATGGATAAAAGGTGATATGTGATTGAGGTTAATATATGTAAGGACATTAATGAATATAATGTAAAATAATAATAGGGATACTAGGTTATAGGGGTTAGGAGTAAAAAATGATAGGGGTTAAGGGTCTTGAGAGATAAAGTTTATAAGGATATAATACTTAGGGGTGTAGATATTTAAAGGTTAGAGGGGTTATGGTTACAGTTTACAGTCCTTATGGATAATATGTGATAGGTAATTGGGGTTGATAAATGTATCCAATTAATGATTATATGCTAAAATAATAATAGGGATATGCGGTTATCATGATTAGGGTTAGGATTTAATATTTATTGGCTCAAACTATTAGGGTTTAGAAGTCATAATGTTATAATTTATGTTAGTTACGAGTTAAGGTTGACTATGAACATAATGTATTATAGGATAACTATATGGGGTCACTATTGAGGATTTAAGGATTATATGGGTAGGGGTTATAATGCACAAGAGTAATACAAGGTATAAAGTATAGGGGTTAGGTGTTAGCTATTTTTAATTGTGTTCTATACCATATAATTTAGAGGTTAGCGAGAAAGGGATGATAGGGTTATGGGTGATAAGTGTGAGGGGTTCAAGGTTATAATGCTTAGTTTTTAAGTGATATATGTCATGGTTTATAATGGAAAATAGTTATAAGGCTTAAAGGTTAGTTTTTAAGGAGTAAGGTTTATGAGTGATAGGGGTTAGGGGTTACAAGGGATAAGGATTAGGGTTTATGTGTCGTAGGTGTTAGGGGTTATGAGTTATAATGGTTATGGATTATAAGGATTACTAATTAAAAGACATAGTTGTTAATAATTAGGACTTTTATAGGTAAGTGATTATAATGGTTAGTGTTTGTGGGTTATTGGTTAGAAGTGATAAGAGATTGCAAGGTTTAGCAGTTATAGAAATTATGGGCTATAATATTTTGTAGTTAGGGGGTTCAATGGTAAAGGGTCAAGGGCTATAGTTATTTCCAACTATTATGGGTTATAAATGCTAGGGGTGATTATTGTTGCTTTATAGAGGTTAGAGGATAATGGATATAATAATTATAGGTCGGGGTTAAGGAAAATAAGGGTTATAAGTTATGGGTTATAGAGATCATGGATTAACATTTATAGTTGTGAGGTGTTAGTGGTTTGGTTTTATAATGATTAAAAGTTATGAAACTCAAGAATTAACGGTTATATCTATAGGGATTACAAGTTATCAATTGTGGGTAAGGCTCTATATGGTATTGGTGTTTTAGATTTTGTGGGTTAAGGATGATAGGGGTTAGGAATGATCAAACATATGGGGTTAGTGGTTCAATGGGAAGTGTTATATGGTTTAGTATTTATAATGGTTATGAGTTATTGACGCAGACCCCCTGCCCTCGGGCCGATATCAGTGCAGGATCTTTTCCAAACCACGCCAAGAGTTAATTAAACCCTTTGTTTAAGACCACGAAATATTTTAGGTTTCGCGAGTTGGAGGTTCTCGATGTAATGCCACAATTCTTGCAATCACCGAAACATGAAATGTCAACGAAGGTTGACTCCTCCAATGCAACGAGCACACGCCACCTGTTACCCACTAGTTCCAGCTTTCGGGACTCGAGAAAACAACCAACAATCGTTCCTCTACCTCTATGGATCCCAAACTATGAAATCATACCTTCGGGGAGATCGATGGCTGCATGCTTCCTTTGATCCAAAAGTCCAGATATTTTTGAGATTTCACGAATCGGGTGTTCATGACTCTTGAACCCAAAATCACTTGTCTCTCCAATCCTTGAATTCCTAAAATGTGAATTTGCATGAGATCCAACGACTCTCGTTGAATTGGATCCAATGGTCACTATCTCTCCTAAGATTATGGGTGATTGAAAAGGCACTTGCCTTAACCCCCTCACTTCGTTAGAAGATCTGATGGCTCTTGGGTCTTTGACGCTTCTCCACGAAGTGCTCCTACCATTCGATTCCACACTTGATGATCCATTTCGCGATTCGGGAACTAGAGTGACCAAGGATTTTGGCCTGCACTCCAAACTTGTGAATCCTAAATTCACAAAATTATCTAATGGCCCAAACTGACCATGATCAACGGTCCATGTTGATTCTTTATATCAAGGTGGTGGGTTCATCCAACTCTTAACCACCTTGCAGCTCCTCTGGATCCTATGGTCCTCGCGATTTCACGAGTTCTCCACGAAGAATTTTGACCACCCAATTCACTTCTCAATGACTTCTGCCCAAACGACTCGGTGTTCTCCTTCTTGAACTTGACTTCTATGAGACGATTTTTGACCTTCGTCTCCCTTTGACCACTTCAAAGGTTAAATCCCTCATGATCTTTCTCTTGTAAACTCAAACTTCTGAAAAGATCCCTACACGCACTCCTTGCGGCAAACTTTCAAATAACCTCTGGTTATTTGAGTCTTTGACCCTGTGCACTCTTTGCAATAGTAGTCTCTCAATATTCCTCCTATATTTGTAAAACCCAAGTCTTCACTCGGCCGACGCACACCTTGCACAGCTCTTGAGTCTGAAAAAAATGAAATCTGAATCTCTTTTGATATTTCTGAGATGAAACTCAGATTTTGGTCGATGCACTCCTTACAGAACCTCCACTACACTCTTTGTAGGAGTTCTCAGAGAGAGAAACAATTGAAACTCATTCTTCCCTTACCGAAATTCAAACATTCAACATATAGTTACAGAACCTACAAACACACATAACATTGAAATAAATGCATACAGAGACTACAAACAAGCCTGCAACATACCATTTAAAATGTGGTTCCAACAACCATAACAAACACATAGATTTGGAATCAAATCCTTCTTCTATTAATTCCAGTGCTCCTATACATGGTAAATATCAACAGCTACAAATTCATAAATTTCTCTGTTCTCCTCTCTTCTCTTATGTAGCTCTACAACTTATCCAATCTGACTGATAATAATGTTACAATGATATAAGGGTGAGGGTGTCTATCATCCGTTTCCCCTCCTACGCTTCTAAACTGTCTAATCTAACATTCATATCTACCTACTTGCATTAAACAAACATAAATGCCTATTACATCCGACAAATGAGAGAAATTGCTCCAAATCTGTTCATATCTCCAAGATATAAATGTAAGTACGCTTCCTATAGCTATTACATTAATGCTCCATATTTCAAAATTCAAAATGTTTTCACAAAAACGTGTCTTATTTGCATCTGCGCGTCCAACTGTCTCTTTGGCTAGGTGCATGCTTTGTCTTTATACGATGCTCCTACATCATACTCCCTCGCTTGAAAGTTTTCATGAACTCCTATTCATGAGCTCTTGCACGGTCTGTCCATGATTTTGAATTGTTGCTTCATCTTCCCAACTGGCATCTTCAACTGGATGTCCTTTCCATTTGACCAAGTATTCAAAATACTCTTTTCTCCTGGTATTTTTGCTAATCCTTTTTTCAATTATGCTTTCCATCTGTGGCTTTTCAACTACAGGCATTTGTTTTGTCCATTGAATCTTTCCTTGTTTCTCTTTTTCCCCTTCTTATTCAACTTTGTAAGGGTACAAATCCGTGATATTGAATATCGGTGAGATTCTGACCCCATCGGGTAATTCAATCTCATATGCGTTTGTCCCAAATTTCCTTATGACTTTGCACGGTCCGATATTTTTCATCTTCAACTTGTTATACATTCCCCTTGGGAACCTCTCCTTCCTTATATGTGAAAGAACCAAATCACCAACTTCAAATTGAAGTTCTCGCCTATGTTGATATGATATACACTTGTATTATTGACTTGAACTCTGCAATCGCTCCTTAATTCGGTTATGAAGCTCCTTCATTCCTTCTGCAAAGTTATCTGCACTAGCACTCCTAAATTCAACTTGTTCTACATCTTTCAATTCAGAAATTCCCCTTGGTTGCATTCCATATACAATTTGGAATGGACTCTTCCCTGTGCTTCTATTGAGTGAATCATTGTAAGTGAATTCTACCTATGGTAGAATGTGATCCCATTGACTATGGTGTTTAGTGACTAAGCTCCTCAGCAAATCTCCCAAACTCCTATTTACAACCTCTGTCTGTCCATCCATTTGAGGATGAGATGCTGAGCTAAAAGAAAAATTTGTCCCCAACTTCTTCCATAAGGTCCTCTAGAAATGTCCCATGAACTTGGTATCTTGATCATAAACGGTACTCTTTGGAAAGCCATGAAGTTTGATGACTTCCTTGAAAAATGGGTTCACAATATGAGTTGCATCGCTAGCTTTTTGGCATGGTATAAAATGTGCCATCTTTGAAAATTTGTCAACTACCACAAAGATTGAATCATTTCCCCTTTGTGTCCTTGGCAGTCCTAATATGAAATCCATTCTCACTGCATCCCACGACCTTTCAGGTATGGGTAATGGTTGGTATAACCCTATGTTTTGCCTTTTTCCTTTTGTGTGCTGACAAATTTTTCACCTATCTACAAATTTCTTCACATCTGTCCTCATCCCTAGCAAAAAATATGAGCCATTCAACTTTGAGAATGTTTTATCATGACTGAAGTGTTCAGCCAATCCTCCATTGTGTTTTTCCTTCAACAAATTCTCCCTCATGGAGCATTTCAGAATACATAGCTGATTTCCCCTAAACAATAATCCATTCTGGATCATGTATTTAGTCCATTGGCTTCTATCCCTAAGAATTGGATTCTTAGATGCCTCATATGCCTCTTTGAAGTCTAGATCATCCCTATACATTTCCTGTAAAGACCAGATTTGTGTTAACATTTAAATTTCTACCAATTTTTTGTAATTTCCATCAGCTTTTTAAGAAGTATAATTTTCATAATTTTCAAAACTATCTCAATACTTACATAAGTAAAAAAGTACTAAATTTAAGTAAACAATCCATAAATTTGAGTTTAAATACCTCACTCTGATGCTATCTGCAGCAGCTTGCTCCCTTCGCTCCCTTTGCTTGAACCTGATGCTGCTCCTCAGGACACCCCAAAACCAGCCACCCTGTCGACTAGTAACGCCTAGCCCTAGGACATCAATGGATGTCCTAGCCCTCCGAGCCCAAAACCTCTGCAGCCCCCCCGGTGCACTGTAAATCCCACTGTTAATTTCCCTCTCCCATACTCCAAGCTCTCCTCTCGTAAAAAAAATGAATCCCCTCCATAATCCTTCTCCCTTCCCTTATTCCTCCTTCACCACCCTTACATTCACTCCCCCCACCAAATACCTTATCCCTTTATTAATGCCTTATCCATTCATTTATTACTTATCTTAATGTATTGGTTACGTTATCCCTTATGGGATACGTAACCCAATTAAACATTATATTTTATTATCCACCCTTTTGTTTAATACTTAATTAATCAATTAATCAATTAATAATCAAATTAATCATTAAACCTTAATTAAAGAGTTAATCAAACTCAAACTAATCATAATCAAAATAATTAATTAATAACAGATAATTAGTTAAGGTTATTTAATAATTAATTATAGTTTAGCTAAATTTTAGGATTATTTATTAGATTAATCATCTTAATAATTAAGGGTCATTACATACACCCACCCTTCAGGAAACTTCGTCCCGAAGTTAAGGTATCTTATGGTACTAGAACAAGAACATGGTTCACACATTCATAACAAGTAACCGACATTATTAGTAAGTAAGTCAAGGAAACTCATCCATACTAGTGTATATGTACAAGAAATGTATGTGTAGCTAGTACATACAATTCTCGTACATGTACTAATAATCAAACTGTCATCCTTTAGTATTTTATGTATGCATCCAATCCAGTCAACAAGACTAGTCTTTTATAAAAGACAACAATCAATCAATTGTGTGAGAATTCGTTTAATCACAATTGTCCGATTCAATAATTCATTTTAAACAATTGTGGTTTAGTTACATAATAATGAATTTTCATATATACATTTTTCTTCATCAACTTCCCACCACAAGACAGATCTCCATATAGTCTCAACTATTCTACTCATCCTTCCTCCCTAACCTACTTCCAACTCCATTCCTATCCATCCTCTGCTAGACTATCTTGGAGCATCAGCTATACTGACCTAACTCCAAATAGAACCCGTAAGTGGAAGTTTCGTTATCTCGACCAAGCTTCCCCAGCAGGCAACTGACAGTCCTCATCACATGACCTGGGGAGCGTGAACCAACATCGTCCTCCCAGGACTTTAGGTTTCGGAGGATACATGGTGGGAAATGCCTCCACCCCTCCTAATCAGATCTAGGGTCCACCCCTACGATGTCCCACCCTACAATGGAGGATACACGGTGGGAAATGCCTCCACCCCTCCTATCAGGACCAGGGTCAACACCCTGGAATTTACAGTGGCACCGTGTTGCTGGAGGTTTTGTCATCGTTTATTCAGTTTTGGGTAGTGTCGTTACCTAAAATCATGCATTGATCCACATATCATAGCAATGCATCCAAACCAATATAAATTTCCAAATACAATATTCATTCCATAATGTTTCTCGGTCAGTGATCCTGATATACACTTTCATCATTGTTATCCCTTGGCTATTTCATAGCCCATAACCTGCAGATTAGTCTGTAACACAAACTCATACATTTCTATGCATTATCATCATGTAATTGCATACTAGCATCATTTCACTTTGGTATCTCTGTACCGATAAGTTAACATCAAGTTGTTCAATTAGAAATAGACCTCATAATATCCCATAATTCAATTTCGACACTCATTCATAAGATTATCATTACTCAAACTAGATTGCATAATATCCAACATCATCCTAACAGTATTTAAACATTCTTTCAATTCACATTTTCACAATGTGTCGCATAAATACATCATCATCCATAACATTTAAACATTCATAAAAGTTCATAAATTTTAAAGTCTAAAAGTATCACTTATTAGTTTCACTGTGACTAGAAAATGAAGTATATAGTCCTCAGGTAGTCTTGGCTGTCTAAGTCAAAAGGTGGTGTTACATACACCCCACCTTCGAGAAACATGTTCTCGAGGTGGTCAAAATAGTGAGGGATAATCTCATCGTAGTGTCTCAGCATCTTCCCAAGTAGGGGATTGGCTAGGTTAAGGTTAGGTTTAAGCATCTAAGCTTCACTTCTTCGCCCCTACGAAAATAACTATTGGTTCCTTTTCCCTGTAGCTACACTAGCTTTGTGCTTCACTCGCGACTTCCTATGCTTACGTTCCTAATGATTATGCCGCCTCCTTCCTGCTTGTCCTAATCTAAGTCCTAATGACACCTTGACTAATAATAGTTAGAGTTCGACCATATTTCATTATTTAACTTACA
Source organism: Picea mariana (assembly GCA_032191745.1). Classification (NCBI taxonomy): domain Eukaryota; kingdom Viridiplantae; phylum Streptophyta; class Pinopsida; order Pinales; family Pinaceae; genus Picea; species Picea mariana. Next base: position 58,721 of record JASDQU010100999.1, read on the forward strand.
GGTCAAACTCAGTTAAAGATTAAAGCTTAGATCAATTCTAAATTTGAATCTCTTTCTTAGATTGGGATTTAAATCCTGGTTGATCTTCTCATCCATATATAGTAAGATTTATTTTTGAAGAAAATTTGAAGTCTTTAAGTGGTGTAGGAAAAGAGGAACCTGAGCTTTGGTGACAAAGGTGCTAT
>JASDQU010100999.1:71795-91755 GCA_032191745.1 Picea mariana
GTAGGTTCCTGGTACCTCCACATGCAAGGTAAGAATGTGATTAATATTCCAGATTTAGGCTCAGAAATTCATGCTTGAAATGTCGGAATAACAATGTCCATTTATATGGGCAGCGTAGTCTGATAATAATAGGTATAAGGTTAAGATAACATAAGACAAACAGTCTTGAGAAAATATCTGTTTATAAATTTAAACTGGGTTGATTTATTCTGGCTGAAGATTTATCATTAGTTTCAACAACTAAATTTGAAAAGTAATTTCAGGTTCTTGTGGAATACAAAATAGGTGATTCTTATGGGAAATTCTTTTTTTGTGGTCTCTCTTCTTTAGAAAATTTATTATAACACTCCCTAACTCTGCAGCTCAAGGCAGAGAAGCAGTTAGAGGCATATATATATATATTTTTTTTGCTGTTGAATATATATAAAAAATATCACTCTTTACTTTTGCAGGCTAAGCTTCTTACAGGTCTGAAGGTGAACATGCCTCCTTCAAACTTACAATAGTTTCCTGGGTGTTCTGATTTATTTCTGGGTTGATTCTAAGTAGGTGGGTAGGCCCTTGGTTCCAGATTTGAACCAGGGCTCTGATACCAGATGTAAAGACCAGATTTGTGTTAACATTTAAATTTCTACCAAATTTTTCTAATTTCCATCAGCTTTTTAAGAAGTATAATTTTCATAATTTTCAAAACTATCTCAATACTTACATAAGTAAAATTTGGCAATAAGTACTAAATTTAAGTAAACAATCCATAAATTTGAGTTTAAATACCTCACTCTGATGCTATCCGCAGCAGCTTGCTCCCTTCGCTCCCTTCGCTTGAACCTGATGCTGCTCCTTAGGACACCCCAAAACCAACCACCTTGCCGACTAGTAACGCCTAGCCCTAGGACATCAATGGATGTCCTAGCCCTCCGAGCCCAAAACCTCTGCAGCCCCCCTGGTGCACTGTAAATCCCACTGTTAATTTCCCTCTCCCATAATCCAAGCTCTCCTCTCGTAAAAAAAATGAATCCCCTCCATAATCCTTCTCCCTTCCCTTATTCCTCCTTCACCGCCCTTACATTCACTCCCCCCACCAAATACCTTATCCCTTTATTAATGCCTTATCCATTCATTTATTACTTATCTTAACGTATTGGTTACGTTATCCCTTATGGGATACGTAACCCAATTAAACATTATATTTTATTATCCACCCTTTTGTTTAATACTTAATTAATCAATTAATTAATTAATAATCAAATTAATCATTAACCCTTAATTAAAGAGTTAATCAAACTCAAACTAATCATAATCAAAATAATTAATTAATAATAGATAATTAGTTAAGGTTATTTAATAATTAATTATAGTTTAGCTAATTTTTAGGATTATTTATTAAATTAATCATCTTAATAATTAAGGGTCATTACATTTCCTTAAGGTTATCAAAACTCAAAGTCTTGACTTTGAATTTCTGCATAAGCAAACATTTCCTGCTCAAAGCGTCAACAACTTTGTTAGCAGTTCCAGAAATATGCTTAATCACAAAAGTAAAATTCTGCATGTATTCAACCCATTTAGCATGTTTTTGGTTCAACTTCTCCTATCGAGTCATGAATTTAAAAGTGTGATTATCATTGTACAAAATGAACTCCTTGGGAACCAAATAGTGTCTCCATTTCTTCAGTGCTTGTATGACTGCATAGAATTCTTTGTCATATGTGGAGTACTTGATCTTTGCTTCATTTAGTTTTTCACTGAAATACGTGATTGGCTTGTTGTCTTGGCTCAAGACCTCTCCAATGGAAAATCCACTTGCATCACACCTGACCTGGAATGTCTTGCTAAAATATAGAAAAACCAGAATTGGTTGCTCAATGATCTTCTTCTTCAGCAGGTTGAAACTCTTCTCTGCTTCCTCCATCCAGTGAAAATATTTATGTCTTTTCTTCACCATATCCATCATCGGTGCTCTAATTCAACAGAAGTTTCGGATGAATTTTCTGTAGAATATAGCCAAACCATGGAAGCTTCGAACTTAAAATATGCTTTTCGGCAATGGCCAATCCTTAATCAAATTTATCTTTTCCGGATCCATTTTCAACTCATTTGCAGAGATAACAAAACCCAAATAAATGAGTTTTGTCCTCATAAATGATGATTTCTTCATATTAATCATCAATTTCTCTTGCTGTAACCTCCTCATCACTGTAGCTAAATGCTTTAAGTGTTCTGCTTCTGTTTTTTTGAAAATTAATATATCATCAAGATATACAAGGATGAATTTCCCAATGAAATCCTTCAGGACTTCGTTCATCAACCTCATGAAAGTACTGTGTGCATTCGTTAAGCCAAATGGAATGACAAGCCATTCATACAGTCCTTCATTTTTCTTGAATGTTGTCTTCCATTCATCACCTTCTCTCATTCTAATCTGATGATATCCGCTTTACAAATCAAGTTTTGAAAAAAAAATTGTTCCACTCAAGCAATCCATCAAGTCGTCCATCCTTGGCAATGGGAACCTATACCTGATGGTAATTTTTTTGATTTCTCTTGAGTCTGTACACATTCTCCAGCCACCATTCTTTCTTGGGCTGAGCACTGTCGAAACAACACATGGACTCAAGCTCTCCCGAATCAATCCTTTGTCCATTAAGTCATGGACTTGTCTCCTAACTTCTTCATTCTCYTGCGACATCAACTTGTATGCTGCTTTGTTTCGCAAACTGGCTCCAGGTATAAGATCGATATGATGGCTTATACTCCTTATAGGTGTCAACGAACAAGGTAGTTCATCCACTACTATATCAACAAATTCTTCCAACAATTCTTGGATTTCTTCTGGTAAATCATGTATTCTCATGTCAGTCAAAACAATTTTGGGCTTCCTGACCACAATAAATTGTGTGTCTTCCTTATTCTTAACCTCATTAAGAAGTTCATTCCCAATCATGAAAATTATAATGTTTCTCATCTCTATTTTCACCTCTTTATCATTAATTAGTAGCAACATGTGCGTCCTACCATTCTTTTCTAGGGTGTACGTGTTCTCTCTCCCATCATGAACCACGTTTTTTTCATATTTCCATGGTCTACACAAAAATAGATGAAAAACATCCATGGGAGTGACATCACATAATATCTCATCTTTATATCCTCCTATTTTAATTTCAAATAAACACTGTTTAGTGACATTTACCTAATGTCCTTTTTGCAGCCATGAAACTCTATATGGGCTTGGATGTACAACAGTCTCCAGCTCCATATTTTCTACCATATCTATATATATGAGCTTATATGTGCTACCACTGTCCACTATGACCTTGCATACCCTATGTTTGGTTTTGAAAGCAGTCTGAAACAGACTGTTTCTTTGGGTTGGGTTCTCTGGTTCCTTCTCTAGTTTCAAGAAAACTTTTCTCATCATTAAGGATATTCCACCCTCAGTGTCCTCTGCCTCAACATTCCATCCTTGAGCTTTGTAAATGTGAGTTTCACCACCATCTTTCTTCCTATCTGGACACTCATAGGATTTATGTCTGATTTTTCCACAGACAAAGCATTTCACTTCACCTCCTCTGCCTCTTCCTCTTCCTCTGGCTCAAGGAAAAGTATTTCTATTATCATACCTCCTTCCCTGTGAGCTTCCTCCTCTCTCAGGTTGAGTTTGAGGTTTCTTCTCCTCTTCCTTAGGTTTCTGAGTTTTGTCCTGGGCAATTATCTTGCCTCTTCTTTGACTTCTACTTCGGCCTCTTTGAACTTGCTTTTGGCTTAGCTTCTCTTCATCATTCAGAGCCATATGATAATCATGTTCCACATTTCGAATGGTTATCATGCTCATCTCATCTTGAATGTCATATCACAGACCATTCATGTACCTGGAAATGTTTTCATCATCACTTTCCCGATGACCTTCTCTGATGTTTATCCTGTAGAATTCTTCAGTGTATTCTTTCACTGACATCAAATTCTATCTAAAATTCTACATACTTTGAAACAGAGTGATTTGATAATCCCTGTGTATAAACTTGGTTTTCATTTTTGCAACCACTCTATCCCAGTTCTTGATTTTTTGCTTGCCTTTGCAATGTCTGTCAGCCTGCAGTTCATCCCACCACAGCGCTGCATGCCCTTTAACTCTAGTAACAACATGTTTGACTTTCTTGTCTTCCTCGACATCCTCATAGTCAAAGTATTTGTCTAGAGCTCTAATCCAATCTATAAGTTCTTCAACATCCAAGTTGGCTTCGTACACTGGAATGTCCATTTTTTCCCTAGCACATATCCTTGCAACAACCTGGAATATGTGTTCTTATGCAGCATATTCGATTGCAACTTCTTCTCCTTCATTTCCAACTTCATTTTCACTTCTAGCTTCATTGATATCCCCAGCATCAACTATGTGCCTCTGTTTTGTCTCCATAGCATCAAGCCTGGCACGTAATTCACGCATTTCCCTTTCCACTGTTGGATCATGTATTTCTCTTTCTCGTCTTCTGGGTGGCATGGCTGTAAAATTATCCCCTTTTCTCTCTACTACAGAAAGAAAAGAATTTTTTCTATGCTCTGATACCACAATTGGCGCAGACCCCCTGCCCTCGGGCCAAGATCAACACAGGATCTTTTCCAAACCATTCCAAGAGTTAATTAAACCCTTTGTTTAAGCCTGTGAAATATTTTGGGCTTCACGAGTTGGAGGTTCTCGACGCAATGCCACAACTCTTGCAATAACCAAAATGTGAAATTTCAATGAAGGTTGACTCCTCCAATGCGACAAGCACATGCCACCTGTTACCCACTAGTTCCAGCTTTCGGGACTCGAGCGAACAACCAACAATCGTTCCTCTATTTCTATGGATCCCCGACTCTGAAATCGTACCTTCGGTGAGATCGATGGTTGCGTGCCTCCCTTGATCCAATGGTCGAGATATTTTTGGGATTTCATGAACCAGGAGTTCACGACTCTCGACCCCAAATTCACTTGTCACTCCAGTCCCTGAATTCCCGAAATGCGAATTCGTACAAGATCCGACGACTCTCGTTGAATTGGATCCAACGGTCACTATCTCTCTTGAGCTTATGGGTCATTGAAAAGGCACTCTCCTTAACCCCCTCACTTCTTTGCAAGATGCGATGGCTCTCGGGTCTTCGACACTTCTCCACGAAGTGTTCCTGCCATTTGATTCCACACTTGATGATCCCTTTCGCGATTGGGGAATTAGAGTGACCAAGGATTTTGGGTTGCACTCCAAACTTGCGAATCCTAAATTCATGAAATTATCTAATGGCCCAAACTGACCACAATCAACCGTCCACATTGATTCTTGATATTAGGGTGGTGGTTTTGTCCAACTCTTAACCACCTTGTAGCTCCTCTAGATCCTACGGTCCTCACGATTTTGTGAGTTCTCCACGGAGAATTCTGACAACCCAATTTACTTCTCAATGACTTATGCCCAAACGACTCAGTGTTCTCCTTCCTGAACTTGAATTCTATGAGATGATTTTTTACCTTTGTCTCCCTTTGACCACTTCAAAGGTTAAATCCCTCCTGAGTTTTCTCTTATAAACTCAAACTTCCAAAAGGATCCCTACACGCAATCTTTGCGGAAAAATTTCAAATAACCTTTTTTTATTTGAGTCTTCGACCCTGCGCACTCTTTTCAATAGTAGTCTCTCAATCTTCCTCTTGGATTTGTAAAACCCAAGTCTTCACTCAACTGATGCACACCTTGCATGGCTCTTGAGTCTGAAAAAAATGAAATTTGAATCTCTTCTTAGAGTTCTGAGATGAAATTCAGAGTTTGGTCGACACACTCCTTGCGGACCCTCCACTGCACTCTTTACAGGAGTTCTCAGAGAAAGAAACAATTGAAACTCATTCTTCCCTTACCAGAATTCAAACATTCAACATAGAGTTACAGAACCTACAAGCACACATAGCATTGAAATAAATGCATACAGAGAATACAAACAAGCCTGCAACATACCATTTAACAGGTGGTTCCAACAACCATAACAAATACATAGATTTGGAATCAAAGATTTCTTCTATTAATTCCAGTGCTCCTGTACATGGTAAATATGAACAACAAAAAATGCATAAGTTTTTCTGTTCTCCTCTCTTCTCTTCTACAAATCCACAACTTATCCATTCTGAATGATAATAATGTTACAATGATACAAGGGTGAGGGTGTCTATCATCCATTTTCCCTCCTATGCTTCTAAACTATCTAATCTAACATTCATATCTACCTACTTGCATTAAACAACCATAAATTCCTATTACATCCGGCAGATGAGAGAAATCGCTCCATATCTGTTCATATCTCCAAGATATAAATGTAAGTACGCTTCACATAGCTATTACATTAATGCTCCAGATTTCAAAATTAAAAATGTTTTCACAAAAACGTGTCCTATTTGCATCTGTGCGTCCAGTTGTCTCTTTAGCTAGGCGTGTGCTTTGGCTTTATACAATGCTCCTGCATCAGTTATGGTTAAGAGTTATAGGAGTTAGGAAATTATGAGATATATTCATTAGGTGTTAATAATTAGTGGTTATAATGGTTAAGGATTAGAAGGGTTAAATATTATGGTGGTTATGGGCTATGTTAGCACTCTGTAAATTTTCTTCGGCTGAAAGACTAACCACAGAGGTAATTGTTTCACCCATCTTTAGAGATGAGGCACTAGCCTGCTCAACTCAGAGAGGGATCTCTTGTGTCATTGGATATTTATTTAAACAATCGGTGGCTAGATTTTGTTTGTTTTTGGGGGGGTTTAATAAAGTTGTTGGCAAAGAAGGGGAGGAACACTCAGGGCTATGGAGTCAAAATTCTGAAAGTGAACGAAAACAATGCATCAACTGATAGAACTCTCCAGAGGATAAAGGCTAAATGAGGCGATGAATCTGAGTTATTCTTAAATTTAAATAGAGTGTAGGAAGATAAATAAATAAATAAATTGCATCAGAGCATTACTGTAATGAATTTCGAATTAGTTAAGAAGACAATCACATAGTTTAAATTGTTTAAGCCAAGAGCGTCATAAGATGAATTCTGGGCCTTTAACTATCCAGTTTAAATAGAAGAAAATGTAAATGAAATTACAGGTCATGAAAAATACATACGATGAAGGGAAACAAAGCTCATATCACCACCCTTTAGAATCTTTTCATAGAGACTTCAAAATATTTTTCATTTATATTCAATTCAGATTCAGAAAATTACAAATAGAGTTTGAAACAACCAAAAAGTTCTCTTGCACTTCTGCCAACATTAATTCATTCAAGTATCCCAATATTTATACAATTCGATTACAATGGTTGAAACTGAATCATTTCAGCTTCTAAAACAATTTCGAGTGACAATTTTGGTATATGAAATGATTTACAATGATTAAAAAAAAAGCTTCAAAATTAGGGACAATTTTTCTGACTGTTCGGCTTCCTTTGCACCATCTGTCTCACTCTGATATTCTATCGAATTTACAAATTTGGTGACACCTGGAGATCACTTATTGGTTCCGGGGATACTGCACTTTGTCTTACCTAGCCACACGATTTCCTTCCATTGTGAATAAGAGGGAATTTCGTAATCCATCGTCTCCTTAATCAAAATCTCCAAGTCAATGCATGTGGCATAGGACATAGTCGGTAGGCCAACCTTCATTATTTTAAACTTATTCAAAATTTCAAAGTCTGTAGCCAAATACTCTACCAGACTTGGGCCTTTCAGACTTTCTTCCATAGCTTCAAATTTAGAATGGTCCATTCTACACTGAATGAGGAGAGAATTATAGTATTCTTGATTGTATAATGAACCTTTGACATCCAAAAATGGTGGGATGCCTTTGATAAACAATTGTTCAAATGCATCCTTAAACTCCTGTATGTTGTGCTCCATTTGCATAGCCTTTTTCTTGACCAATTTGAGAAGGTTATCCTTGGTGATGATCCTCCTAGCCCAAATGATCAACGCAGTCCTGTCCTTTACCCCGATAGTTTGAAGATAAGCAGTTGGCACATAATTTAGCAAGGAAATAGCACTTTGGGCCCATTCTGAGGGCTTCTTGGATAATACTTCATTAACAACAGTACATCTGCTTCAGGTCGTAGCAGCCACGTTGTCTTTGTCATTTATAAAATTAATATAAAACATGAATTTAGCAGCCTCTACAACAATAACATCCCATATCACATGTTTAACTCCCTGTAATAGTGTTTTTCCCTTTAACCTTGTTTTCATATTGTTCAGTCTCTCTTGCAAATATTGATTATCTTTGCAGAGTTGAGCCATCTTCTCATCTTTCACTTTCATCTCTTGTTTCAAATTTTCTATGACCTCTTTGAGACCCTTGATCTCCCCTAGTTTTAAGCTTACCCGAGACATAGCTTGGACCAACCCCTCAGTTCTTGATCTAGCCTATGTATTAGCAGGTACAATGAAAACCATATTTGATGCTGCTACCTATTCTTGTGACCAATTCTCTTTCTCATTTTCTAACTGCAACACTTTAGCTTTGTAATTGAGTGTTTCTTGTCTGAATGCTTCCTTCTCCTGTTCCAAAGAAGTTAGCTCTGTTGTTTTTGGATGATCTGTAGGGGACATATTTATCTTTTTCTTTAGGATTTGGATCATCTTATATTTCTCATCCAGAGAAGCCTTTACCCCTTGAGGGCCTTTAGATTCTAACCTTTTGACCTATGTCATCCAGGCTTTGCAAGATGCCTTTTCCTGTTTCAATTGTCCATCTACTTTGAGTGCATGTGTTGTCAATATTGCAACCCTCAGACCTAAGCTCAAATAATTTGAATATAGCATGTCACTGAAATTTCTGTGGAGCTTTACTTTGTTAGGGGAACCAATATTTTCATAGTTCATTTTGATCTTAGACACCTTATCATCATCAGCCACTGCTATGTTAAACATCTATCTTTCCACATCCCTGACTGAGAGTAAGGAAGCCTTATGTTGGGAAATATTCTCTACTTCAGGTAAAAGGTCTCTTATTTCACTGTTGGCCATACTTCCTTTCACAACATACTAGTTCATTAAATCTTCCTTGGATTGATAAATTGTTCCAGGTGTCTTGCTAAATATGTGTTTCTTGCTGCTGAAAACTCTTGTGCTTCTTTCACTTTGTGGCATGCTCCTTGTACCAACTTCTTCATTATTGGTTTCACCTTCCACCATCTCCATGAAAATTTTCCCTTTGGGATCTTCTTCTTCTAGGTTGACTACTTGAGAGGGTGGTGTAATTTTCATTTTCTTGGGAGTATCTTGCTGACTACTGGCACCCAGGGCCTCTGAACTACTCCTATTATTATAAACACTCATTTTAGGAGCATTGACAACAAACCTATGGGAAGGTTTCTATGTTGGGCTCTGTTGAGGGGTTGGTTCTGTTTGTTTTGTACGATCATGCTGTAGAGTGACCTCCATATCTACACAGGTTTCTAGATTGGCCAGCTTATTGAATCCTTCAACATGCTCATATTCATAGGGGCCTTGTCTTCTCGCCAATCTTCTCTTTGATATGATCTTATGTGGATCATATTTCCTCTCTTGCAACTGTGTGAACTTGAATTCACTGAGTTTGTATTGGATCTGATGCAAACAAGACTTTCTCTTTACCACAAAGGGTCCCACTATGAAAGGAAATTTTAAGTTATAAGCCTTGTGTGCTTTCATAAAATGCTCTATCTCTCAGATGATCCTTTATCTGATGAACTCCAAAGAAAAGGTTATGGGATTTAAAAATATTGGTAAAAGATAAGGTCTTTCCTGATATCCATATACCCAAATCACAATAGACTGTATGAACAACATCCAATGTCCTACCTTGCTCTCTGGATTTGGTTGTAAAGATATTTTCATTTCCTTCATATCCCTTGGCAGGTTTGAACCGAAGATAAGACTGTACACCCCAGACATAATCTTATTGATGAAAATAAGCATGGTGATCCTTTTACATTCAGTCGAAATAAATGCGGTCTCAGGAAATTCATTTTTGTTAGATTCCATGAACATTCTCAACAAGTGCCTGTAGTATCTGAAGTGTCCCAATGAATTGAAGTTAACCAGTTGTTGATGCATATTATCAGCTATGAATTTGTCAAAATCGACATAGATCGACTGACCAGATTCTGACATAAGGAAGTTCAACAAGAAACCTAACATGACTTCTACCATGAACTTATCATTATCTAACCCTAAAATTTGAATTAGCAGAGAACAAGCCCACTGGACTTCGATGACCATGACGCTTACACTTGTAGGTAACAAAAGACTCTCTGAATGGTGTTCAGGTTTGACAATGGTTTGCTAAAACATGGTTTTTACTTATGGTGGGCATTCTCTATAAATTGTGATCATCTTCTCTTCCTCGAAGGGCTCTGACACTGTGGGGGAGGACTCTGGTATACTGAGGGTTTGCCAAAGTTATGTGCTATCTATTTCGCATAAAACCTATGACCCTAATTTATTCAAAATGACTCTTTCTTCCTAGGAATATCTCTCTACACACCATCTTAAAAATTCAGGGAAAGGAAAGACTATTTCTATGATGTAAGGGGTAATGTTGGCTTGAGCCGCTTCGAGGAAAGGTATGTGCATTCCAACATTGTCTAACAAATTTGAACTGGAGATAGAAACAGGCGAGACTGTTATCTCTATGTCGAAAATGTCGGAGTCCCTGTTAATTAGGGCTTCTTCTCTAGAGGCGATGCCTTGTTCATTCACGGATAAAACAACATGATTAGCGGCCATGGTGAAAAATACCTATTAATCAGTGAAGAAAGCACGAATCTGATTCATTTTTTATCTTGAGTTTTGAATGGATGATTTGTGCCAATTTACGAACATTTGAATGCTTCAAAATATCATAAAATAATGTCGGGGGCTATCCTTTTATACGTGTTTATCGACATCAGGGGTTGGAGAAAACGTTTTAAGGTACACCTCTTTTCGCCTTGATGTACCTCTAGAGGTGCGACACGTCCACGAATGAAACCATGACAGTTTTCCTCGGCCCACATTCAAATGATTAATCCTTGTGCTACTTCAATCGCTGATATCAGTTTCAGTCGTTGATCTAGATCACTCTAATATCTACGGTCTACCATGCCCCAAAAAATATCGACATCGGGGGCTGGAGAAAATGGTTTTAAGGTAGACCACTTTTCACCCCGATGTACCTATAGAGGCACCATGCATCCACGAATGAAACCATGGTGGTTTTCCCCAGCCCATCTTTAGACAATTATATTTCGCGCTGTTTCATTCCTCGATATGTTCCTTAGCCATTGATCCGAGCTTCTCCAAGATCGACGGTCCACCGAGTCTTACCTTTCGCACCTATTCTATATTATTCCACATGCCTCCATATAAGTCCTTATCCTCCAAACTATCACACTTCCACAACAATGTAGATTTTCGCTAAATCTCTAAGACTTGGATCCTGATATGAAAAATGTTATGATGATAACATAGGCTCCAACTAGGGATGCTATCCTCCCTACGAGGTAGCAATGAACTGAAGAATAAGTCCCTACCCATTGAGCTATGGTCTATCAGTGTGATCTGAATCTGCTAATCTTTATTCAACTAACTTAAAATCTGCCCAACATAGCTCAGGGCCTTCACCTCGGGCTTCAACTATGCTGCTTTTATTCCAACTTTTCATGCATAAAGAAAAAGTAAAATGATTATATACAATGAATGGTGGGGTGATGAGTTTTCAAACAATGTAATGCTTGAGGAACCTGCCATTCACAGGCCCTCCTCCAGTGAGTTCTCCATTAATTTCCTGTAACAAATAGGCATTTCTCTCATGGTAAGCTGCAATTTTGAACGGACCCAACTATAGGTTATCAAATTTCCCATGTTTTCCTTTATCTTCATTTCTAGCATCCCATTTCAGCACCCAGTCTCCTGGTTTGAAGTCATCCACCTTGGTATGTCTATCAAAATCTTTTTTGATCTTGTCTTGACGTAGCTAAGAGTTATTGAAGGCCTTTTCTTTGGTCTATTGTACATGGATGAAATCATCATCTCTTCTCTGATCGACATTTGTTTTTCCTTCTTTCTCTTGTAACAACTTTATTACCGACAATCCCAATGTAGTAGGAAAGATAGATTATGTACCATAAACTATCTGGAAAGGAGATGTGGCAATATATCTCTTTGGGGATATCTTGTCAGCCCACAGTGCGTGGATGAGATTTTTGTGCCAATTTTTTGATGATTGTCACCAAGATTTTATTCGAATATTTAGCCAACCCGTTCCCTTGAGGGTAATATGACGTGGAATGACCAAGGGTGATGTTGTAATCACTGCAGAATTTTTCCAATTTCTTAGACTTGAAAGCTGTTGCATTCTCTGTTATAATTTTGATCAGGTATCCAAATATGGACATAATATTATCCTCTAATAATCGAATGATGACATCATCTATAAATTTTCTGGTGGGAACTACCTCAATCCACTTAGTGAAATAATCAGTCGCTGTCAGGATCCATTTGTGTTGGGTAGAGGATTGTGGATGGATTTTCCCTATAAAATCCAGGCCCCATTGTCTGAAAGGAGCTTCCATTGAAATGGGTTTTAAAGGAAAAGACTGCGATTTCCCTTTTCCATCAAATATTTGACATTCATGGCATTTTAAAACCTCTTTCATCAGGAAAAATGATCGGCCAATAAAATCCAACCCTCAAAATTTTGTGCACAATTTTCTTCCAATAATGATGACCTCCAAAGTCACCTTTATGGAACTCTCTAATGGTTCTCTCTGCTTCTTCTTCTATCAAACAACTCAACAAAATTCCTCCTAGATCTTTCCAGTACAGTAATTCATTTACAATACAAAATTTTCTTTCCTTTAGTTTCAAGAATATGGATTTTGTTTCACTATACTCAGGAGGCGCCTGCAAATTATTCAACATAAATATGATATCTGCATACCATGTAGAGTCAAGAAATTTCTGAGATATTTTTGGAGTCGCCCTTTTTTTTCTGTAACTTCTGACAGGTCTGCTGTGAAATTAATCCCTAAAAGTTCACAATTCGTCTATGCCATCAACCTTGCTACCCCTTGTCCTTTGATCAACTTCGTGGGATTTATTTCAAGATCATATTCTAATAGCACCGCAATCCATTTCCCCCTCTTTCCTTTAGGATTGGGCTGTGTCAAGATGTCTTTCACTGGGATGTTGGGAACATAAGGAGTTGTATGTGAATGTAGGATGTAAACCCTGAATTCTTTCAATGCCTTGACTAAAGAATACACTTTCTTCTCCATTATGTCATATTTCAAAGGAGAATCTCTTAATGTATTATTGTAGTATGCTATGGGCTTCTCAAAATTCCGGTCATCTTTCTGGAGTAATACACCTGCAATTGTGTGTTCTGAGGCGAAAGAGAATAGTATGAAATCTTTCTCAAAATTGAGACTAGCCAGTACAGGAGCCTTTGTCAATGCCACTTTGATGTCTTCAAAATATTTTTTAGCCTCAGGAATCCACTTGATTTCATTCCCCTTCTTTAGAATGTTGGTGATATGCTTTATGATTTTAGCTATATTAGGAATGAATCTCCTCGAGAAATTCACTTTTCCCAGGAAGGATTGTACTTCCTTTTTTCTTCTGGGTATGCAAATTTTCAAGATCCCCTCAACTCTGCTGGGGTCTACCTTTATCCCTTCCTTTCAAACAATTTACCCTAAGAGATTTCCTTCTTCCATGGAAAATTTTGACTTTTTTGGATTCAATGATATACCAAATTTCCTTCACTTTTCAAATGCCCTCCTGAGATGTTTGATGTGTTCTTCATCTGAGGCAGAATACACAGTAATTTCATCGAGGTATATAACAATAATTTGTCTTTTTCATCAGAAAAAGCTATGTCCATAGCTCTCTTAAACATTGCCCCTACATTCACAAGTCTAAATGGAATTTTGTCTTACATGAATGTTCCCCATGGTGTGGTGAACATTGTTTTTTCTTGATTGTCAGGATGTACCATGATCTAGTTGTATCCCAAGAAACCATCTAACATTGATATATTTTGAGAGCCCACCACCTTATGTAAAATATGATCCATTTTGGGAAATGGGTAGTTGTCCTTAAGAGATACCTTATTCAGGTTCCTAAATTCCACACACAATCTGATCTCTCCACTCTTTTTTCTAACTGGCACCAGATTTTCCACCCATTTGGAAAACCTTAGGGACACTATGATTTTTTCTTCAAACAATTTATTTACTTCTTTCTCTATAAATGGTAACAACAAAGGGTTTATTCTTCTTAATATTTGTTTGAATGGATTTTGATCCTCCTTTATTGGGATAACATGCTAGATTATACTAGTATCATAAACTTCCAACTCATCATAGCTCCAAGCAAAGACATCAGGTAATTCCTTCATTAATTTTACATAAATTTCTTTGACTTCAGGTCTAAGCTTTCTGGACAGCTTAATGATCTTTGGATCTTCTAGAGTCCCAATATTACATTCCTCCACATCCCCTTCATTCACTGTAATCTTTGGACTTCTAGCCACGTCATTATTTTCAAAAAAAAATTCTAATGGTACCAGGCCTTTGGGGATGATGTTGCTTTTCAGTTGTACAATATCTCTACCAACAATCTCATTGTCAAAATACCCTTCTTTTGTGAAATCATCTTCATCCACCTCATCATCGTAGTATTCATCATCAATGTTTAAATTCTCAAACTTGTTCTCCATTTTTAGGAATATTTCTATCTGTTTGTCGTTCTCGAAGACTTTCCAGTGCTTCATATTGTCTGGTACTATTGGCTTGTACTTGACTTCAATCTTGTAACTTTTTTTGGGAAAAAAATGGACTTTGAACATGGCTGCTGAAGTAGCTAAGGCATTAGAAACTTGATTTTGTTCTCTTGGAATTGTTGAAAGATTGCATTTTGAAAATTTCTCAAGGAGGTCTAGTACCAGGTTTTTTTAAGCCCTCAGTCTGGGATGTTTTTATTGATAGATGCCTTTGATCTAATTTATGATAAGCTCAGAGTATCCAAGTACAACAATTATTTTGGCACCTAATTCTTCAAAAACTTCCAATCCCATTATTAACGCTTAATACTCGGCCATATTATTGGTTCATTCGAAAAAAAGTTTGTAAGAGAATAGCTTTGAGTCTCCTTTGGAATGATTGATCCATACACCAACTCCAGCTCCTTCTCTGCATGCAGCTCCATCAAAATTCATTTTCCATATCTAACCCTCTGCATCACCTTGTTGTTCTGAAAGTTCCTCCATCTTCTGTTTAAGCTCATTTTTGTTTTCCATAATGGTTTCTGTCTCCTCTTCTTCGGAACACAGGTCATTGAAGAAAATAGAGGACCCGAACTCAGTATCCACTGAGTAGATAGGATGATTGTTGGGATGTGATTTTTTGTTGACCATGTATTTAAGAAGAACCTCCCTGTACAATCTTTTGTCTTGACCAAATAGAGGAATAATGGCATATGACATGTCCATATGGAGGGTTCCTTTTAGTTTTGCAGCCCATGACCTCAACAATAGCATACCAAATTTTGGAGGGATATCAGCGACCACTACGTCGATCACCATATTCTTTGCTGGGATTTGTGCCAGAGAAACCACCATGTCTTTGATCATGCCAAGGCATTTCACCTTTCTTGAATCAAAGGAGAATAGGTCTTTATAAGGTCTTGTGACATCGATACCTAATTGGTCCATGACCACTTTGGGCATTAGGTTGTAAGATGCTCCAGAGTCCAACATAGCATTGTGTAGAATCATGTCGTGGATTTTAAAGATGACATAAAAAGGAGGGACTTCTTCATTCTCATTCCTTTCTTCTACTCTTGGCCCGAATAGGATGGTTGGGTGATCATCTGGTATGTTCAGGGTATGAGAGGTTTGTCCCATCTTAAGCATATTGATGATCTGATTTATGTATTCTCTATTCCTGATCAATTCATTAAATGGTACTGAAATTTTTATCTTAGCCATCTCTCTTTCGAAATCAAAAGAGGATGAAGTCCTTTCTACCTCTTTGGTGACTATTTATTTTCTTATCAATAGTTTCTCCGAGGTTCTTCTTTATGCTTCCCTTTTTCCACAGTATCCTTTGCAGTAGAATATTTTACAGTAGAGTCGTTTGTAGTTGAATATTTTCCTGCAGAATCTTTTTTGGGCTGACTAGAAGAAGGCATGTTATTTTGAGATTCTTTGGTGGGATTCCCCTTTGGAGGATTACCTTTTGGAGGCTTTGGAGGTATTTTTTGATTTTGAAGGTTATATTTCCTTTGGAATTGCATGATGGCATTTTGCAATCCAGTCTCATAATCCTTTCTTTCTACGAATACCCTTTCTTCTTCATCTTGCAAAAAGATTTCACTTGTATCCATAAAATGGTCATGTTCTTCTTTGGTCAGAAATACCTTTGTTTCTTTGTCATCACAGTAGTTCACGTTGTCTTCAAAATATCCATCATAATCTTCATTCACATAATTATTTTGAAAATGAGGCCTTATCTGTTATTACCCCTGATTTCCTTGGTTCCCTTGATTTGCTTGATTTCCCTGATTTGCATGATCTGCTTGAGTTGCCTGATTCCCCTGGTTTCTCTACTCTCTTTGTATAATCTATGGAATGGCTGGTATTCTCAGATTTTTGGGTGGACCATCAGCATGTTGTCTAGGTTTAGGCATATTTCCCAGGGCCATTCTCTCCATCATTATCTCCATGTTTCTCATCATTGCCTCAAACCTCTCTTCTGATGTTTGTGATGTCAAAGTTTGTTCTTTATCCTAAGTTTTGTTCATGTCCCTGCTAGAGTTAGCTTTTATCTTTCATGAATCCATTAGGTTCACTTTGACTTCAATGGAATATGTCATCATATCATCTAATGTGGAAAATCTTCGTTCCCTCAATAATAAATCAAAATCACTTTCAAAAGAATCAGCATATATGAGATGAGAAGCTCTAGGGGGAGGTTTTAACTCAGCAGGAATCATATTATAAACCTTAATGAATCTAGCTGAAAACTCTTGCACTGTTTCTTCAGGTGGTATTTTCATGTTGTTATATTGGGTCAACAACTGAAGGGGATTTTTCATATCTCCCCATTTTGGAAGGAAGTTGGTTTCAAAGGCATCAAAATCTAGGATACTAGCTGGTGGAAGGGATCTAAACCACTTCCTCGCTTCTCCAGCAAGACTCTATGTAAACAACCTCATTTTTACATATGAAAAGTCCACCTCTTCCAAGTCTATGAAATCATTAAACTAGTCTAGGTTCTTCTGGGCTGATATGTTACCTTCAACATCATATAACTTGATCCTTAGGTTACAATCTTGAGGTAAATCATGTAATTGAGTAGGTAATACGAGAGGACAAAATCTAGTTGCCATAGCTGCTGTGAGGGGTCAGAGCAACGGTTGGTTTCGAGCAGGGATCACTATAGGCCTGACAGATGTGAATAGAATCAAATCTTGGAATTTATTTTCGTCAAAGATGGTCTCATCTAAATGAGATTCAAATTTAGTTCTGAACAGAAACTGTTCAAATTTCACATCAAACTCAAGGTCTTCAATGCTAGTCACTCCATCTTTTGGAAAAGACAAATATCGGTCTGGACGCAACACTGGGGTTACAGGATTTTATTTTCTTTTATGTACAAGCTTTTCAGGTTCAGACACAGGGATTGCATCTTCTAGGTCTGGGTTGCTCCTAGTGTAAATTCTCTTAGGAGCCATGATTTCTATCTCACACAGTGTAGTGAAATTGGTCTCTGAGTAACGGATTCGCTAGGGTAAAAATAATCTCAGCCAATAAGGTACTTGATCCACTGTCACCCTCAGGGATCAAACTAAATCTTTAAGTCGTTTTTACCTTGGAAATTTTTTCAATTTTGTCCCCAGCAATGGCGCCAGAATGTTAGCACTTCGTGAATTTTGTCCAACTGAAAGACAAATGATAGAGGTAACAGTTTCAACCAGCTTTAGAGCTGAGGCACTAGCCTGCTCAACTCAGAGAGGGATCTCTCGTGTCACTGGATATTTCTTTAAACAATCGGTGGCTAGATTTAGTTTGTTTTGGGATGGGTTTTAATAAAGTTGCTGGTAAAGAAGGGGAGGAACACTCAGGGCTATGGAGTCAAAATTCTGAAAGTGAACAAAAACAATACATCAGCTGATAGAACTCTCCAAAGGATAAAGGCTAAATGAGATGATGAATCTGAGTTATTCTTGAATTTAAATAGAGTGTAGGAAGATAAAGAAAACAAATAACTTCATTAGAGCATTACTGTAATGAATTTTGAATTAGTTAAGAAGACAATCACACAGTTGAAATTGTTTAAGACAAGAGCATCATAAGATGAATTATGGGCCTTTAACTATCCAGTTTAAACAAAAGAATATGTAAATGAAATGACAGGTCACATGAAATACATACGATGAAGGGAAACAAATATCATATAACCACCCTTTAGAATATTTTTATAGATACTTCAAAATCTTATGCATTTATATTCAATTCAGATTAAGAAAATTACAAATAGAGTTTGAAACAACCAAAACGTGCTCTTGCAATTTTGCCAACATTAATTCATTCAAGTATCCCAGTATTTATACAATTCGATTAAAATGGCTGAAATTGAAGCGTTTCAGCTTCTAAAACAATTTCGAGTGACCGTTTCGGTGTTAATCCCTAATATTGTGTCATTACCCCTTAATTGGGGCATATTATATTAGTAATGTTATTTTATTTATGCCGGCTTTAGGCCATTAGTTGTAATTATACCTCCTAGTCTCCTATATATACCAAGGAGACATTTTCATTTTGAATCATCTTGTACTTGAACATTTAAGTGGGGTAAAATGAGGTTTCCCCCTCGAAGAGGCTTATTATCTAAAATTATCTCTTTTTCAAGGCGTTGAGTACTTTTTCTGAGGTTTTTCTATGCTATATTGATATTTGGTTTTTAACATATGGTATCAGAGCTCAAGGTCTTGGGGTTTCGCTGCTACATCTGAGACACCTTGGCATTTTTCTCTATAACTTGTTTTCTACAATGTTTCAGAAGGAACGGATTGAAGGATATTTAGGAGACAGATCAAGGTACATTGGGTTCAAAATTAATCTCCTGAGGACTTATAATTTCGGAGATACAGCCTGTACAATATAGGGTTCTGGAATCATCCTAAACCGAGTCATTGCGGAATTTTCACTGTAAAACAATTTCTATAATGTTTCAGACCCTGCACTTTGGAGGCCATTTTCAGAAATTAGTAAGGTATCTATGGTAAAATTTTCATCTTTTGGGTCATCTTACATTTGTAGATACACCTTGTGTAAGATAGAGTATCTGACTAGTTCTATTGACTAGTCTCAATAAGGTGTTCTAGGTAAAACAATCATAACTTCTTCCTAGAGTATCCAAATTGTCTGGGACTGCTTGCATTGGATTGTGGACAGTCTGTAGTATTTTGGGTGTGATTTTTAGAATTTTATATCAATTATTTTGTGCGGGGAATGCTATACAAGTGAGATCTCCTAGAAAGGCCAAAAATCGACAAGTTGTGGGGAAGTTACCATAAATTTCACTTGGCACATCCAATTTTGATCAGACCTGTGGAATTGCAAAGAAGAAATATCAGAGAACTACATAAAATAAATTTCCATACCTAGAAGGGCCGAAACTTGGGAGATACAATAGAAGAAATATTGTCTAGCAGAACCACCTCAAAATCAAGGTTCAAAAGTGATACTTGGCCAACATGCCACCCAAAAAGGGAAATTCTACACCAACTAAGCCTCCAGAAAATCCTACTTGGAATCTTGATGAAGGTGAAGAAATGCGTAGGGACATAAATTATTTACAAAAGAAGATAGTTACAAAATATGAACTACAAGAGATGATGGAGGGTTTAAAAGGGGAGATCATGGAAGCATTGA
>JASDQU010100999.1:91855-108715 GCA_032191745.1 Picea mariana
AGAATGGTGGTATAACACTTCCTTTCATACTGCAACAAAAATGACACCATTTATGGCACTTTATGGATACCACCCTCCTTCCATCACTTCTTATCTAAAATAAAAATCTAAGGTTCAAGCAGTGGAAGATCACATCAAGAATCAACAAAAAGTTATCGAAATCTTAAAGGACAACCTGACCATGGCACAAAATTGCATGAAACAACAAGCAGATCAACATCATAGTGAAATAAGTTTTGAAGTAGGGGATTGGGTGTTTTTAAGACTACAACCATACAAACAGATGTCCCTCAAGCAATCCAAGAAGGATAATAAATTATCACCAAAGTACTATGGCCGTTATAAGGTGTTACAAAAGATTGGTACTATGGCATACAAATTGGAGTTGCCTGCATCTTCATGAGTACACCCAGTTTTCCATGTTTCATGCTTAAAGAAGGTTATAGGCGACAAGATCCCAGTTCAAACTATATTGCCAGAACTTGATGAGGAAGAAAAAATCATATTGGATCCTGAAGCCATAACTGACACAAGAATTCACCAGCTAAGGAATAGATCCATTTCAGAGTATCTCATTAAATGGAGGAAACTACCAGCTCAAGATTCCACTTGGGGAGATGAGTCTTTTATACAGAAGCATCCAGATTTACTCAAGCATTGCAGACAACACTTGTCTCAAGGGGAGGGGCATGTTAATCCCTAATATTGTCTCATTACCCTTTAATTGGGGCATATTATATTAGTAATGTTATTTTATTTATGTCGGCTTTAGGCCATTAGTTGTAATTATACCTCCTAGTCTCCTATATATACCAAGGAGACATTTTCATTTTGAATCATTTTGTACTTGAACATTTAACTGGGGTAAAAGGAGGTTGCCCCCTCGAAGAGGATTATTATATGAAATTATCTCTTTTTTAAGGAATTGAGTACTTTTTCTGAGGTTTTTCTATGCTATATTGATATTTGGTTCTTAACATTCGGCATATAAAACGATTTACAATGATTAAAAAAAATGCTTCAAAATTAGGGACATTTTTTCTGACTGTTTGTCTTCCTCCACGCCATCTGTCTCGCTCTGATCTTCTGTCGAATCTACAAATTTGGTGACACCTGGAGATCACTTACTGGTTCCAAGGATACTGCACTTTGTCTTACCTAGCCGCACGATTTCCTTCCATTATGAATCCGATAGAATTTCGTAGTCCATCATCTCTTTAATCAAAATCTCCAAGTCTGTAGCCAACCTTCTCTGTTTTAAACTTATTCAAAATTTCAAATTCTGTATCGAAATACTCTACCAAACTTGGGCCTTTCAGACTTTCTTCCATAGCTTCAAATTTAGAATGGTCCATTCTACACTGAATGAGGAGAGAATTGTAGTCTTATTGATTGTATAATGAACCTTTTCGATCCCAAAATGGTGGGAGGCCTTTCATAAACAATTGTTCAAATGCATCCTTAAAATCATGTATGATGTGCTCCATTTGCATAGCCTTGTCCTGGACCGATTTGAGCAGGTTATGCTTGGCGATGATCCTACTGGCCCAAATGATCAACGCAATCCTATCCTTTACCCCGATAGTTTGAATATCAACAATTGGCAGAAAATTTAGCAAGTCAATATCATTGTGGGCCCATTCCGAGAGCTTCTTGGTTAATACTTCATTAACAACACTACACCTTCTCAGGGTCATAGCAGCCACGTTGTCTTTGTCATTTATAAAATTCAAATAAACCCTAAATTTAGCATCCTCTGTAGCAATAACATCCCATATCACATGTTTAGCTCCCTGTAATAGTGTTTTTCCATTTAACCTTGTTTTCATCTTGTTCACTCTCTCTTGCAAACTTGATTATCTCTGTGGAGTTGAGCCATCTTCTCAACTTTCACTTTCATCTCTTGTTTCAAATTTTATATGACCTCTTTGAGACCCTTGATCTCCCCTATTTTTAATCTTACCTGGGACATAGCTTGGCTCAACCCCTCAGTGTTTGATCCAGCCTCTGTATTAGCAGGTACAATGATATCCATATTTGATGTTGCTACCTATGCTTGTGACCAATTCTCTTTGTCTTTTCTAACTACAACACTTTATCTTTGTAATTGATTGTTTCTTGTCTGAATGTTTCCTTCTCCTGTTCCAAAGCAGTTATCTCTACTGTCTGTGGATGATTTGTAGGGGACATCTTCATATTTTTATTTAGGCTTTGGATCATCTTATCTTTCTCATCCAAAGAAGCCTTTACCCCTTGAGGTCCTTCAGATTATAACCTTTTGACCTGTGTCATCTAGGATTTGTTGGATGCCTTTTCCTATTTCAATTGTCCATCTAGTTTGAGTGCGTTTGTTGTCAATCTTGTAACCCTCATACCTAATCTCAGATAAACTGAATATATCATGTCACTGACATTCATCTAGAACTTTACTTTGTCGGGGGCACCAATATTTTCATAGTGAATTTTGATCTCATACACCTTATCATCATCAACCACTTCTATATTAAACGTCTTTCTTTCCACATCCCTGACTGAGAGTAAGGAAGCCTTATGTTGGGAAATATTCTCTACTTCAGGTAAAATTTCTCTTATTTCACTGTTGGCCATACTTCCTTTCACATCATACTGGTTCATTAAATATTTCTTGGATTGATAAATTTCTCCAGGTGTCTTGCTAAATATGTGTTTCTTGCTGCTGAAAACTCTTGTGTTGCTTTCACTTTGTGGCATTCTCCCTATACCAAATTCTTCATTCTTGGTTGCACCTTCCACCATCTTCATGCACATTTTCCCTTTGGGCTCTTCTTCTTTCAGGTAAACTACTTGAGAGGGTGGTGTAACTTTCGTTTTCTTGGGAGTATCTTGCTGACTACTGGCACCCAGGCCCTCTGAATTGCTCCTCTTATTATAGACACTCATTTTCAGATATTTGACAACCAACCTAGGGGAAGGTTTATGTGCTAGGCTCTTTTGAGGGGATGGTTCTATTTTTTTTGTCTGATCATGCTGCAAAGAGACCTCCATATCTACACAGGTTTCTAGATTGGCCAGCTTATTGAATCCTTCAACATGCTCATGTTCATAAGGGCCTTGTCTTTTCTCCAATCTTCTCTTTGATATGATCTGATGCGAATCATATTTCATCCCTTGCAACTATGTGAACCCGAATTCACTGAGTTTGGATTAGATCTGATGCAAACAAGACTTGTTATTTACCACAAAGGGTCCCACTATGAAAGGAAATTTAAATTAAAATCCTTGTGTGCTTTCAGAAAATGCTCTATCTCTGAGATAATCCTTTGTTTGATGAACTCCAAAGCAAAGACTCTGGGAGTTAAAAATACTGGTAAAATATAAGGTCCTTCCTGATATCCATATACCCAAATCACAGTAGACTGTATGAACAACATCCAATCTCCTACCCTGCTCTCTGGATTTGGTTGTAAAGAGATTTTCAATTCCTCCAGAACCCTTGGCAGGTCTAAACCGAAGATAAGACTGTACACCCTGGACATAATATTATTGATGAAAATAAGCATGGTGATCATTTTACATTCAATAGAAATAAATGTGGTCTCAGGAAATTTGGTTTTGTTAGATTCCAGGAACATTCTCAGCAAGTGCGTGTAGTATCTGAAGTGTCTCAATGAATTGAAGTTAAACAATTGTTGATGCATATTATCAACTATGAATTTGTCAAAATTGACATAGATCGACTGACCAGAATTTTACATAAAGAATGTCAACAAGAAACCTAACATGACTTCTACCATGAACTTGTCATTATCCAACCCTAAAATTTGAAGTAGCAGAGAACAATCCCACTAGACTTCGATGACCATGATGCTTACACTGGTAGGTAACGATAGACTTTATGAATGGTGTTCAGGTTTGACAATGGTTTGTAGAAACAAGGTTTTTACTTCTGGTGGGCATTCTCTATAAATTGTGATCATCTTCTCTTCCTCAAAGGGATCTGACATTGTGGGGGAGGAATTTGGTATACTGAGGGTGTGTCGAAGCAATGGACTGTCTATTTCGCATAAAACCTACGACCCTAAGTTATTCAAAATGACTCTTTCTTCCTGAGAATATTGCTCTGCACACCAACTTACAAATTTAGGAAAAGGAAAAACTATTTCTACGACATAAGGGGTAATAGAGGCTTGAGTTGCTTCAAGGAAAGGTATGCACATTCCAACATTGTCTAACAAATTCAATCTGGACACAGGAATGGGCGAGATTGTTATCTCTGTGTCAAAAACATTGGATTCCTTGTCAATTAGGGATTCTTCTCTAGAGGCAATGTCTTGTTCATTCACAAATAAAACAACAGAATTAGCGACCATGGTGAAAAATACCTGTTAAGCGGTGAAGAAAGCATGAATCAGATTTAGTTTTGATCTTGAGTTTTGAATGGATGCTTTGAACCAATTTCCAAATGTTTGAATGCTTCAAAATATCATAAAATAACATCGGGGGATCTCCTTTTATACGTGTCTATCGACAGTGGGGGTTGGAGAAAATGGTTTTAAGGTAGACTGATTTTCACCCCAATGTACCTCTAGAGGCGCCACACATCCACAAATGAAACCATGATAGTTTTACCCATACCACCTTCGAATGATTAATTCTTGTGCTACTTCAATTGTCAATATGAGTTTCAGTCGTTGATCTGGATCGCTCTAAGATGTATGGTCTACTGTGCCCCAACAACTATTGACATCGAGGGCTGGAGAAAAAAGTTTTAAGGTAGACCTATTTTTGCCCCGATGTACCTCTAGAGACACCATGCAAGGCACCATGCATCCATGAACGAAACCATGGTGGTTTTCCCCGGCCTGCCTTCATATAGTTATATTCTGTGATGTTTCATTCCTCAATATGTGCCTTAGCCGTTGATCTGGGATTCTCCAATATCGATGGTCCATCAAGTCTTACCTTTTGCACCTCCGCTATATTAGTCCACATGCTGCCATATAAGGCCTTATCCTCCAAACTATCACACTTCCACAATGATGTGGCTTTTTGTTAAATCTACGAGACTTGGATCCTGATCCGAAAAATGTTATGATGATAACAGGCTAGATAGGATTTATAATGGTAAGTGGTTAGAGGGAATACGAGTGATATGGGCTATGGATTTTAGTTATTAATGGTTCAGCATTATATGGGTCAGGGGTTATATGAGTTACAAGTCATTTTATTTTAGTATAATATGGGTTAGAATTTATTGGGGTTTGATAGTAGTGTTTATAATAAGGATTCACAATTAGAGTTTTTATGGGTTATAATAGTTACTAATGAGGGGTTAAAGTGGTTACATTTTATGGATTGAAATGGTTAGGTCATATAATGGGTTTGTAGTGATTAAATGTAATGGATATTATCCATGACATGGGTTATGGTTTATAGAGATTACAAGTTATAGGGATTAATATTTTTGTCTTAAGGGATGAGGGTGGTAGGGGCTAAGTGTGATAGGGTTTAGGGGTTATGTGTTATAAGGGTTAGGGATTATAAGTGTTAAGGGTTAGGGGTAGTAGAGGATAAGTATTATAACCCTAAATTTCACCATACATGCTTACCTGACATTAGGCCATCTTAGATCCCTTCTTTGCCAAAGAACTGCTGAACAACTCTTTAAAAAACCTCTTTTATAAGGGCCCACGTGCCCTACTCCATTATTGCATGCGTGTACATGATGGCTAACCTAAAACAGTCCTCGTGGACCGACAAAATCATGAAAAAAGGAAAGTTTCCGATGAAACACAAAAGCTATGGGTGAGTTAACTGAAACTCCCGACCATGCATGGCCGAGGGTTCGTCCAAATACCTAGCTCCTTCTAGCCTATAAAAGAAGGAGTAGGGGTCCCATTTGGAGGAGGAAAAATATAGCAAAGAAACTCTGCCCATTTGCATATAACAATTGTCCCAACCCTTTAGCCTTCCTTGTGCCAAAGGAGATACAAAGCAAAGTAGTTGGAGGACAGTTGAAGAGGAGCCCAAGATCAGGTTCACGGAGCGGTGGCCAGTCTCAGCTTTTGTAAGTTGACTCATTCAAAGTAATAAAGAAAAAACTTTTCCCGTCCTAATTCATGAGTTATTCATTGTTTGTTAAATACATATTTGAATCTCTAACTCGTTAGTCTATAGATAATATGCATGTGTAGTTGTTTCTTGTCTTGTATGCAGGTCAGCATTGGAAAGGAGAACTGCAAACAAGTAATCAAGTACGACAAGGGATCGACATCAAATGCTCGGAATGAGGTAGGTTGATCTAGCCATGCATTTACTGGAAATAAATGGGATTTAAGTCTGGGGATGAAGGTAGAAAGTAAATTTTCTCTAGGTCATATCTGCATGCAAAGTTTAACCCTATTTGCTAGTCCATAAGGATATTTTCCTCACGACAATAAGGTTTAAGGGTGATAAGGAAATGATTTATGGATTATAGGGGCTAGGGATTGTGGGGTCTATGGTCTAGAGGTATTATATTGGTTAATGTTTAAGAGTTAGATGTTATTTGTGTTAGGATTAAGGGATTTTGGGCTATGGATAAAGGGTCAAGGATGATGGGATTAAGGTGTAAATAGGATATGGTTTATAAGGGTTATTATTTAGGGGTTCATTTTGTTATTGGTTATTGATTAGGGGCAACAAAAGTTTGGTAATATGTAGGTTAAGATTTAAAGATTATAATTCAATTCTTATAGGTGATAGATTTATGGTGTATAGAGGTTGGGGATTATAGAGGTTATCAAATTAATGTTGTGTGGGTATAGGTTTATATGGGCTATGAACTATATAAATATTATCGTTTAAGTGATACAATGGTTAGTGTTCGTGAAATTTACGGGTTGGGGTTATTCATTTTAAATGTTAGGGTGTATAGGGGTTAAAGTAACTAAGGGTTATGTTTATATTGGTTATATGATAAGGGTTATTTAGGTCACGGGGTTAAGTATTATAGATTGTAGAATTAATATCTAATAGTATTTAAGGGTGATATAAGTAAGAATATAATAGTTATAAATGAGAGGCTTTATAGGGATTTGGATTTATGGGTTATGGTTTGTGGTGATAATACTTATGGGTTATATGGTTATGTGTAATATGAGTTACTAGTTAGGGGTTGTGGTGGCTAGGTGAGGGGTTATAATAATTAGATTTTATCTATAATATGGGTTAAGGGTGGTGGGGGTAACACCTTAGGGGTTATAAGTGTTATATGTAATGATAATTTAGGTTTGGGGGCTATATGGTAAGGTTTTAATTCAATAAGGGTTAATGGCTATATGGGTTATAAACTTAGGGTTATATGGATTAATGGTTATTTTGTTAGAGGTATGAGATGAGAGGTTTGGTGAGATATGTTGAGTTAGTCATTTTAAGGGTTAGAGGTGATAAGGGTTAAGGTGTATAGGGGTTAAAGGTGGTAGGGGTTAGGGTTATGGTAGTTATAGGATAATACTTATTTAGAAAAGGGGGTTAAGGGTTATAGATTGTAGGGTTCATATTTGATAGTGTTTAAGGGTGATAATGGTATGGACTTATGAGGTATACATGTGAGGGGTTATAGGGATTTGGGGTTATGGGTTATGGATTAGGGTGGCATGATTTAGGGGTTAAATGGTTAAGTGAAATATGGGTTACTAGTTAATGGTTGGGATGGCTATGGGTTAGGGATTACAATCATTATACTTTACCCATAATATGGGTTAGGGGTGTTGGAGGTAACACATTAGGGGTTATATGTGTTAAATGTGATAAAAATTAAAGGTTAGAGGTTGCATGGTAAAATTTTAAGTTAATGGGGTTATTGTCTAGGGGTTATAGGGATCAATGAATATATTGCTATAAGTATGAGGTGAGAGGTTAGGGTTGATATAATGAGTGATTATTTGGATTAGGGATTCATAAAGGTTACTTGTTAGGGGTTGTAATGGTTTAAAAATATTGGTTATAAGGGTCAAGAGTAGTAGGGGAAAAACATTAGTGAAAACATTGGTTAAAGGTTGGATATTATAGGTGGTGTGGTTAGGGTTTATAATGGTTAGAGGTTATATGGGTTAAGGTGTATAGAGGTTAAAGGTTGGGGGTGAGAGGATTTATAAAACATAAGGATTAGGGGTTATATTTGTTTTTTTGTAGGGATTACATAGGTTAGAAATGATAGTGGTTATCATTTATGTGGGGCATGGATTAGAGGTGATATAGGTTAAAGTTTTGGGGTTAAGTATACTAGAGGTTATGTAATGTAAATGTTGGGGATTGTATGAGTGATGAAGATGGTGGATTATAAGTTTTATTAGTTAAAGTTTATGTTGGTTATGGAATATCACCAGTTAATGTTTTTAAGGGTAATGCATTATAAGTGATATGAGTGATAGGGGAGAGTGACATGTGTTAGGTTTGATGGGGATTATGTGTTATAGGGACAATATGCTATAATTTTTAGGAGATGGTGATAGGGATTGAGAATTAGGGGTCTGGTGGATTGTGGGTTAGAGTGGTTAATAATTAGGGGTGATAATGATTAAGGGTTGGGGATTAAGGTTTAAGGATGTAAAAACCAAGGATTGGAGGTTATTGGTTAAGGAAGTTAGAGTTTATATGGTTTAGGAGTGAGTCTACAATGATTAAATAGGCTATGGGTTTGGGTCGGTATATATTACAGGGAATACATATTATAAGAGTACAAAGTGTTGGTGGTTAGAGATTGTAGAGGATAATGGTCAATGGTTATAAGATTAAAGACATATGCCTTATATTTCTTACAAGTAACCTGAGCTAGGGGTTGGAGGTTGGGGACTAGGAGTAGTAAGAGTTAGGTGTTATGGGTTATAATTAGGGGTTATATGAGTTATGACATATAAATATTAGTCATTAAGGGTTATAATGGTCATTGGTTGGGGATTAATGGTTATTGGGGTTAGGTGTTATAAGGGTTGAATGTTGTTGGCATAGGGTTAGACCCAGGGTTCAATGCTACAACAACGCACCAACAAAAACCTAACTACCGGCTCTTTCAGCAACACCTGCGAAGATGATGAAGTCTCACCTGAGGTAGAGGCAGGGGTGGTTGCATGACTCCAGTGTCTGCAACCTTAGTTGGGACATAGATCTGTGATTGTACTACTCAATGGAGCACTTAACACTGTCATTCATAAATATTTAACCAATATCTACTCTGCATATAAAACAGGGCATTGCAACATTCACCTAGATCTAATGTATCTAAGCAATTAGCATAAAGAAATAGATCAGATCTAGAAGATTCAAGCACTAAGCAAGTTCACATAGGTCAGATCTAGCATCCAGATTCATCATAAGCACAAAGCATAAATAGATCTATCTATTTATATCAAGAACTTAGAAGATAACACATAAATACACCAACATATCACACAAAGCAGAGCAACACAACATATACATGGTTCACCCCCCCTGGGGCTACGTCCACCAAATTTTCTTCTTTATTATCTTTTTCAATCAGATACATGCACATAGCCACAAAAACCTTAATCTGCATAGGAAAGGAGATCTGCGCACCTCACTAGATCATTCTTCCTTGCATTATAGCAAAAATCCTTCCACAGTCTATTACAACCTCATGCACTAAGCTCTATAGTTCTTTCACAGTATGCACAAAGAATCTACAAACCATACTCGCACTTAGCATAACGTCACATAGATGCCTCTCTATATATCCTTACATCACCTAGACATCTATTTGTATATTACAAAATTAGGCCTAAGCATGGGTAAACCCATGGGCTGACATCCCATGCCCGTTACATAATTCCAAAACCCAAAAAGAACCCAAAAAGGGGCTGAGATCTCGTGATCTCCGCTTCATCTTGCGCTCCTCCTTCGACAGGCTGTCGGAGTCCAAAATAGGTCAAACTTGACCAAGGATCTCCCAAAACTTGGTCAAGGGCCAATAGGCCCCCAACACTCACTTGTGATTCGTCTCGAGTCGCTCTGATATAGGTATTTCTTCTTCGAAAGCCTCGAGCTTGGCTCGAGTTGCTTCGACTTATTGTTGTGCTATGACCTCTTGCTCAAAAAATTCTTGGATGACTGCATCATTCACGGGTCCTTCTAGGCATTGTTCTACTGCATTAAAAACCTGCTCCATTTCTGCTCCTCAGATTTGAACTTCTGGGAACAATTGGTAAGCCTTATCTTGTACATGTTGGAGTCTCTAAGTTACTTCCATAACTCTACTATGAGTAATGTGGCTCTGCTGTTGGGTGGTGTGTTTCTCTTGGGATCGCTTCATTCTTTCTACAGCTGACAGGGCCTTCAACTATGCCTATAGTGTCTCGGCGTGCTGCTTCACTTCCTGGAGCTGTGATTCCAGTGGCTTTAATTCTGTATTTTGAATGAGTTGGTCATATTTCTGGGCACTGCGATTAATCAGCTACTTGAATTCTATAGCAAGGGCCTTTAGTCTCTCAACTACGTTGTGGGCAGTTGCTTCTCTTTAATCTCTTACATCTTGTCGGGTCTCGGGCACTGTGCGGAGCTCTAAATATGCTATGCATTGTTGGAGCTATTGGATCACTTCTGCGATTTTCTCTACTTGTTGCATGACTTGATCCTCTTCCTTTATTTCTACGACTGTCACAAAGAGAAGTTCTCTGTTGACCGCTTCCTTCACTTCCAGTTGCTCGGCGAGAAAATATTCTTTTCCTTGTTGTATTTGTGCTTTTTTTTCATCAAACTTCTCTTGGAGGGAAATCTTTTCCTATTCTAAATTTTGACGTTGTTCTATAAGTACTCCTTATACTGGCATCAAAGCCTGGGTGGGTTGTTTTGTTTCCTCTTATGATCGTCGAAGGTGAGCTTCAACTATATCAACTAATCGATGGAGTTTAGCCAGCTCATATCCCAGTTATGGTATTCCCAATGGCAGAGGTGTAGTGGAGACTACGTGATGCAACACCCCTTGCCTCAGTAGGTTCTGCACGACCTCTCGATCTTAGGATCGTTCTAAAACTTCCTTTGAGTTGGATTGATTCTTCAATATCCCCGCAGGGAATATCTAACACACACAAGGGTGTGTCCACAGGTCCTTTAGAAACCTGTTGGAAGCTAATTCAATTTTTTCCATTTCCCTATAAGCTGCCTACATCTATGACTTCTGAACTTCAAATTACCGTCTCCTTTTGCAAATAGACAATATTTTCATTTCATGCAACATTTGCAAATTGGTTTCAATTTAGTTTTCAAAACTGTAAGCGTGAAAACTTCTCCATCATTATTTGAACTATCATGATCTTCTCATTGATATTCTGAAAGGCACTTACCTTTGGTTTGTTATTAAGTGGCTGGAATGATTTTTCGAACTATGTCCATTTGCCTATTCTTGCTTTGATTGCGCAACTTGATTTTATTTGATTGATAAGGCATTGAGCATGTAAATTTATGGGTTATATTTGATTCTATAAGGGTCATGGTTGATTTTGTTTTATATAATGTGATCCTTATTATTATAAGCTCTTGGCTTGTCTATTTTATGAAATCATTGGTCACAATGTTTATAAATGTTTGATTACACATTATGCAATGGTGCATTGGTTAAACATTTGGGTTTTGATTTAACGTTGAATGACAATGGTTTGAATTATTACAATGGCACATATTTAACTTCGGGTTTGATTTCGTATTGAACATTCATGGTTTCAAACAATAGGTTGGCGCATTGACATATCATCCACCGTTTGATTCATTGGGTTGGTCGAATATTATGGTTTGAACGATGTCATGATTGATTGAACAACCTTGTACTTGGTCATTACTGTTTTTCATGGCAGTGAACTATCCCACCACCCTCGCATGCGCACATTAATTTGCCTCCCCTTTCATCGTTCTCAGTTGTTAGCCCAAATGATTTTTATCCTGTGTGTTGTATCCAAACCCTACCATGTGCTCACACCATGGCTCCAGTAGTAAGGGATGAACCCAATGGTTGCCAGGCTTTGTTGATGTTCGATAGTGTTTACAGCGACCTTGAGGAATTTGGATGGCTCCCGTTCATATGAAAGTTTGATGGTTTTAACCCTTGCGTGGCTCGACAATTCGCATTAACCTTTGATGGATGCCGAGCCAAGGTCGAGGATGTGCAATTGGAAATTAATGAGCAATTTCTCAGCTTATTTACCGGTCTGCCTGTCACTGGGAAAAGATGGTCAAAAAATTGCAAAGTGGAAGATGTCCCATGGACATTGCTCTTCCAGTCGCGAAGGGTGAGCTCCTGTGATAAAGGTTTGCCCGCGAGTATGCTCAAGCAACGATGGCATGACTTGCTGATGATAACCAAGCAATTTATCACCCATGAGGGTCGGTATGGTTTTATTTTCTTATATCACCTTCAGTTACTTATGGTTTTCATGGGCTATGAACTTAATATGCCTTATTACTTGCATAGGAGCCTATTCAAAATGTCTAAAAGATATAAACGGAACCAGGCCGATAGCAGCCTTTTTCACTTTGGGTTAATTAAAATGCTTGTTGTTTGTCATTTGGGGTTACACTGAGACTGTTGGAATGATTTTCTTACTCGTAATAATTTTGAAGATTCAAAACCACCACAGGTTGACAAACTTGTGGTGAGTGAGGGCAAGTTTGCACCCCCGGTACCTTACAGTTCTCTGTTACCTAAACCCTTACCCGACCCGCCTATTGACCTACCCCTTTCTATGACCAAGGATGTCGAAACTGTTAAACCTGTGGCTAAAAGGCCTAAAGCCAAAACTACTGTGAATTCCAAAGACAAAAAGAATGTCCGACTAATCTCTCGCATGGAAAAAAACAAACCGAAAATTCCTGTCAACCCTGACTCTATCATGGTGAGTGAAGATTCTGACTCGGAGGTTGAACGTTACCTGGAAAGTGAGTATCCCTATTCGGAAGGTTTGTGTGACAAACCCTCATACGACTTTGTAAAAAACCTACCACCTTGCTTGCAAAATGACCCTAATTATCCAGGCATTAAAATGCCTTGTGAAACCCCCGGTGATTCGTCAAAACCCTCCCCTGATCTATCTCAACTAGCTGCTCCACCATGTGATCAGTTGGGCTCGTGGTTAGAAAGGTATTACCTTGATGTGCTAATGTTGCAGTCCAGAATTCATTCTCTGGAGGATCAAGTTGCAAGGCTCACCAATCAAAGGGCTAAATTGCAAGCCACTGATAAGAAACAACGAACAACAGGTTCTATTTTGTTTAAGAATGTGGAGTCGGCTACAATGGTCGTCAATTCAAAATTAGCATAGCTCGAGCAGCCTCACTGGTATGACTATCACCTGTTTATATGACAAACTCATAGCTCTATTTACAGTGTAGATTTGCTTCATCACATAAGCATGCATTATTGTATATAATTTTGTTTTGATAAATCGAATGTCGTTTTCCCAGTTTAGCTTTGATTGGATTTAGCTTTGATTCGATTGATCATGGTATGGATTTGATTTAATTTGGCTTGAATTGAATATTCTGTTGCTTATTGAAGTTGTTAATATCTTTTCTAAACATAAGTTGTTTCTGGAATTTCAATTTTGAACACAGTCAATGTTTCGATTCGAATTGGTTATATTCTATACGATATGGTTGGAAATAATGGTTAATTGTTATGATTTTATGTTCCATGTCATTTTTGACCAATTCGAATACCATTCAATATGTTTTTGTTAATATGTAACCAAATTGCGAATAGATACAAATCATAACTTTTATACCCAACCAATCGATTTGCATTGTTTTGTTTGACCGTGTTATCATTTCGATTCATATTGCAACAAATATATTGTTTAAATTTGATTTGGGAAAGAAAGTGATTATGCCCAGGATTACGATTTGTTTCTATATTTGACTCAGTCACGATTCGATTCGATTGTTTCCCAGTTTACGRTTATCATCTCTGTCGATTTGATGATGGTTGCGATTACTATTTTTGGTCCTGTTTGTTGACTGTGTAACGCTCAGCGATCGAAGTCTATGGCAAAGTTTGGTTGATGCTGTTATGAATGTTTTATTTGACTATAATTGTAACAGTATTTCCATATCGGTATTTGATTAAAACAACATGAATATTATGCTACCATGTATTATGATTGTATTGGATAAGGTCGTATCACATACGATATGACTCACTCTTAATTTCAGTTGAATTGAAACAGTCTTGTTGTTGTTTGACCTGATTTTATGGCAACCGTGAAACAGAGTACTCCTACCCCTGTTTCGATTGAATCACTTTTGATTTGGTTTAATTGGAATGATAAAATCATGTGAGTCATTAGTGATTCATTTTTAATGYTTATTAAAAKAAAATTGGATTGGATTATTTAAAAWAAAAAAAKATTTGATTTGATTTCTATCTGGTCCTGTATGYTATTTTAGACTAGCTAYAGAATCAGATGATTCTGTAGCTAAGTCTGTAGGATCAATTTTTTATTATTTTGTTACTGAAATATCTTTCTAATTTAATATTTGTGGTCTATTGYAGGTAAATTCGAAATTGCAGTAGAGTTTATGAGCAGTTAGGGGATATTTCAAAKATTTCACTTGCATTTTAGTTTCTTAGTTTAGTTGATTTTGGGATATCTCCCAGATTATGTAAAACATTTTGATATTATCCACAGGGAGGTTTTACCCTGTGGAGAGACTTATATATACTTATGATTTTTGTAATAATGTTCATCCTCATTCCTGGGAGAACAAGGATATGGAGTTCTAATACAGACTGAATCAAAATTTGGTGTTTTGTCACAACTTTAGCTTCTCATTATATCAATATTTTGTTTCATGTTGTGTATATCAATTTGTATCTGGTTAATGACTACTTTAGATATCTTAATCATGTGTAAATGATATAATTTTAATCACTGTAATCCATATCTGGTCTCTTCCAAGTGTATAAAAGACATAACAATTGTTAATTCAGTTTGTGAATGATAGGTTTATCTTCTTCATGAATTGAATTATTTAATATAAGTTTTTGCATAACAGGTTTCCCTTATTGCAGAGACTTATAAATCTTATAGTTGTTATGATTTTTTATGTCTTGTTTGTCCTGTAAACACTCCAAAGAGCAGCACAACCAATCATTTACGAAAAGATTTGGAATAACTGGTGCGAGTTTCCTTCCTCCGACCAGCTTAGAATCATCATACGCAGGACAAATTACGAGCGCTTCCAGGTCAATTCGTCGCTTATCTGTTTACTCTTTTTATCATTTTAGTTATAATTAGTATATTAGATTGTTTAATTTCAGTAAATATATTATATCGTTTAATTTCAATAGTTTTATTTCTTTTTCATAAAATATAAAAATCAAAAAACATATATGGCTGTCTTAGGGCAGAAAACACATGAGTTTTGCAGGTTTTAATCAAATCTGTAGGTTGTTTATAGTGTACATTTGTGAATAAGTAATATTGCAGCTGGTAATTAGATAGTTGATTTGAGTTATTATAATAGTAATTAGTAGATTGTATATAATAGTTAGAATAATTATATTTAGTTTTAGTTTAATTTAGTAGTTTGTTTTAATTAGATTAGTGTGTTAGTTTGTTTGTTTTTAATTAATTTGTTTTATTAGTTTTATTTAGTTTTAGTTTGTTTTATTTGTTTTAGTTTTAGTTTAGTTAGTTTAGATTAGTTTTCTCTTTGGTTTTCTTAAAAGACCTTAGAGCGGCCAACGGAGCCGTTAAACTCATCAGGGTGGTTCATTCCAAATGGCTTGGGTTATTTAGACAACCCCGGACCGGTTCCACTCTCTCAGTTGACGGATGGTCAATTTCGCCCGTCAACAAATGGCACTAGAAGGAGGGCCTGAACTTAATTAATGGGACGAGGCAGTCGCAAGACTCCTCCTCCACCTAATCGCACACCTATAGTGACTAGAAGCCATTCACAAGATAATATCCCCCCTCAAACAACAACTACTTCAACCAAAGATCCGCAGATCACAGTTGAGCCAACAACCTCTAATCCTACAGGTGGTGATATCCAAGAGATCGTTCGTCAATATCTTATCAAAACACATAGTGCCTTAGCTAGTTTAAGGTGACCAAACCGCCCATGGGGTCAACCTTTAGACTTCTCTGATATCAGGGAACAGTTAGGTGATATAGACCTCACTGTGAATCCTACAGATCCAAACACAAATCTTGCTGCAGGAGGATCTGGGATACCTCCTTCACCACCTCCCTCATCTCCTTCCTCTTCTGGAGGAGATTCCTCTTCTGACGAAGGCAATCCACCTTCTCAGCCTTCCACACCTACTACCCCAATGGAAAATCAGAACAACCCTGCTAGACCTTGGTTGGACCAGGATGTTGTAGCTATACCTGGAGCCCAACACCCTTTACCTAAGCACCCAGAGAAATGGCTTCCCAAGTTTGATCCTGATTCAAAACAGATAGCCGAAGATCATATCAAAATATTTATGTTAGCCATCAGACTCCGTAATGTTGAACATGAAGACGTTGTCTGTAGGTTGTTCCCTTACACCTTTGAGGGTAATGCGTCCACTTGGTACTTTTCCCAACAGCCTCATACCATAGTGTCTTGGGAAAAGTTTGAGTCATGCTTTTTGAAAAAATTTGGAGATGGTAAACCTCCGGAAGTCTTAGTCATGGATCTTTCAAGATTAAAAATGAACTTAAAAGAAAAAGTTAAAGATTTTAATCAAAGATTCCTAACACTTAAAAATCGAATCCCCGCAGATTCTATGCCTGCTAAGAGTCTTGTAATAGCTTACTACACTAAATCTCTACATCAAAGTATAGCTATTTGGGTTAAACGATCTAAAAAGGCCACGTTGTTAGAAGCCTTCAAAGAGGCTAC
>JASDQU010100999.1:118820-129504 GCA_032191745.1 Picea mariana
GCAATTAAGGATTATATGCTAAAATAATAATAGGGATACCAGGTTATAAAGATAAGGGGTTTTGATTTAATAATTATGGGCTCAAAGTGTTAGGGTTTATAATTCATAGGATTATAATTTATATTAGTTATGAGTTAAGGCTAACTATGAGTGTTATGGATTATATGATAACTATGAAAGCTCATAGTTGATAATTTAAGGGTGATATGAGTAGGGTTATAATGCTCAAGAGAAATAAATTATATAGACTATAGAGGTTAGGTGTTATCTATTTTAAGTTGGGTTATATACTATAGACTTTAGAGGTTCAAGATTAGAGGGTAAGAGAAAGGGATGATAGGGTTATGGGTGATAAGGGTTAGTGGTTCAAGGTTATAATGCTTAGTTTTTAAGTGATATATGTTATGGTTTATAATGGAAAAGGGTTATAAGGATCAGGGGTTGGTTTTTAGGGAATAATATTGAGGGGTGATAGGGCCAAGGGTTACAAGGGATAAGGATTAAGGTTTATGTGTTTTGGGTATTAAGGGTTATGAGTTATAATGTTTATGGATTATAAGGATTTCTAATTAAGAGACATTGTTGTTAAGAATTAGAAGAAATAATGATTATAATGGTTAGTGTTTGTAGGTTATTTGTTAGGAGTGATAGGGGATTGCAAGGTTTAACAATTGTAGGAATTATGGGCTATAATATTTTGTAGTTAGGGGGTTTAATGGTTAAGGGACAAGGTTTATAATTATTGTCAATTATTAGGGGTTATAAGTGCTATAGGTTATTAGATTTGGCTTTATAGAGGTTAGAGGATATTTGATATAATAATTATAGGTCGGGGTTAAGGGAAATCAGGATTATAAATGATGGGTTATAGAGATCATGAAATAAAATTTATAGTTGTGAGGTGTTAGTGGTTGGGTTTTATAATGATTAAAAGTTTTGAAAGTCAATACTTAAGGGTTAGAAATACATGGGTTATTATTTAGGGATTATGGTCTATATGGTATTGATGTTTTATATTTTGTGGGTTAGGGGTGATAGGGGTTAAGAATTATCAAACTGACGGGGTTAGTGATTTAGGGGGAAGTTTTATATGGGTTAGTATTTATAATGGTTATGAGTTACAGTTAAGAGTTGTTGACGCAGACCCCCAAACCCGCAGGTCGGAATCCGCACAGGATCTTTTCCTTTCGGCCCTGAGAGCTCGATTGGCTCTTCTATTTCCCTTTCAGTAAATCAACCCACAACAAACCTTGAGTAAATTCCTCTTTTATTTCGGGACACCGGATTTTGCGAATCCCGTGGTTGAGTACCTTACCTCTTTGACCTCTGAAACCTGAAATGCTAACACTTGACCTTTCCTGATGTCAATTTTGGCTTTTTGGCTTTCGCGAATTCGGGAGTTGCGATGACGTGCAACTCTGCTCTCGACCCTTGGAGTCTCGAACTTCCGATCTCCGATTTACCGAAATGCAGCTGTCCCGATCTTCCCTTTCTTTTCGCACTTTCAAAATTTCAAACACCGAAATGCGCTTTCACCATGTCCTCAGGTTACCGAACCTCGAAACAACCCTTCACGCTATTTTGTGCTTTGCAACTTTGGGAGTTCTCATGTGAAGAACCCGAATTCTTGTCAACGGGAATGCTGAAATATTGAATCCCAAAATGCCGATAATCCTCTGTCGTGACTTCTGATTTCAGGTTTTCTCCCCTGCTGTGTCCCGACCTCTCTCCCTCGAAATTTTCGAAACCCCGAACTTCGAAGTTTCGAAAAACTTAAGCTTGTTCTCCACACACAAAAACCTCCTTTTCGCGTTTCGGGGATCTGATCAGCCAAGGATTTGGCTTACACTTCGGACTTTTAAACCCTGAAATGTCGAAATGCTCTGACTTCCCAAATAAGCCAATATCAACGGCCGTATCCACCTTGCAACTCTTGTAGATCTTACGGTCCCTTCTATTTCGGGAATTCTCCTTAGAGAATTCTGACCATCCAAATTTCCCTTTGAAAATATTCACCTCCGACTTTCCTTA
The DNA here is from genome assembly GCA_032191745.1 of Picea mariana. Taxonomy (NCBI): domain Eukaryota; kingdom Viridiplantae; phylum Streptophyta; class Pinopsida; order Pinales; family Pinaceae; genus Picea; species Picea mariana. Next base: position 120,852 of record JASDQU010100999.1, read on the forward strand.
GCAGCTTTTTTCACTTCGACTCGACCTCTACAAAATGACCAGAACTCTTCTCCTATTCTTCAACACTTGCAGACGCTAAATCTCCTGAGCTTCTTTCCGCAAATTCAAACCTCCTAAAAGATTTCTGCACACACTCCTTGCGACACTCCTTCAAATACTCCTAAGTATTTGAGTTCTTCGACTCTGTGCAACTCTCTGCAACAATAGTCTTTCAACCACTCAGCCTTAGGTATAAGTTCTGAGGTCTTTGTCAGCTTGCGCACACCTTGCATGGCTCCTGTGCTTATCTTGCACTTCTGCGAGAATGAGAATAACTGTATCCCTCCTGAGCTTTCAGAGATGAACTTTGAATTCTATCGACACACACCTTGCAGACAATTTCACATGAGTCTGGATTCAAAGCTTCATATATTAAATTTGGAACTTCTGTACATGGATTCTTCTACACATCTCTCTGCTACAACTCTTCTCTTCTATGCTCTATGATCTATCTTGATAATGTTACAATGATACACGATGAGGGTGTCTATATTCGGTTTCCCTCCAGCTCCTAAAACTCTCTAATCTAGAAATTTAAATCTACCTACTTTCATTAGCTAAGTATAAATGCCTTTTCATCTACCTACTTTCATTAGCTAAGTATAAATGCCTTTTCATACTACAGATGAGAGATGATTTCTCAAGATCTATTTACAATTTGGAAGTACGCCCTTTCTTAACTATTACATTAAAGTCTGTGCACCCAAACTTTCAAAATATTTCAAACATTTTTAACATGTGCCAAAAATGCGATGGCATTTGTCCCACGCTCGCTTGCTGTTGGCGATGCTCCTGCATCAGTTATAGGGGTTAGGGAATTATGAAATATAGTCATAATGTATTAATAATTAGTGGTTGTAGTGGTTAAGGATTATAAGGGTTAAAGGTTATGGTGTTTATAGGTTAGTTAGGATTTATAATGGTAATTGGTTATATGGGTTAGGAGTGATATGGACTATGAATTTTAGTTATTAATGGTTCAACATTATACGAGTTAGGGGTTATATGAGTTATGCATTATATGATTAGTATAATATGGGATATGGTTTATAGGGGTTCAATAATGGTGTTTATAAGGCTTCACAATTAGAGTTCTTAGGGGTTATAAGGGTTACTGGTGAGGGGTTAAAGTGGTTACATTTTAGGGATTGAAATGGTTAGGTTATATAATGGGTTTATGGTGGTTATAAGTAATAGAGATTAGCCATGACATGGGTTATGGTTTACAAATATTACAATTTATAGGGATTATTATTTGTGGCTTAAGGGATGAGGGTGGTCGGTGTCAAGTGTGATAGGGTTTAGGGGTTATGGTTTATAAGGGTTAGGGATTATAAGTGTTAAGGGTTAGGGGTAGTAGGGGTTAAGGTTTAGGGGTGATAAGGAAATGATGTATGGCTTATAACAACTAAGAATTATGGGGTATATGGTTTAGAGGGGTTATATTGCTTAAGGTTTAAGGTTTAGGTGTTATTTGTGTTAGGCTCAAGGGCTTGTGGGTTATGGATTATGGGTCAAGGATGATGGGATTAAGGTGTAAATAGGCTAAGGTTTATAAGGGTTATTTTTTAGGGGTTCATTTGTTATTGGTTATCTATTAGGGGCAAAAAAAGTTAGTTGATATATAGGTTAGGATTTGAAGATTATAGTTCAATGTTTATAGGTGATAGGGTTATGGTGTATAGAGGTCATGTATTATAGATGTTATCAAATTATGTTGTGTGGGTTTAGGCTTAAATGGGTTAGGAACTATATAAATATTATTGGTTAAGTGATATAGTGGTTAGGGTCCATGATAATTAGGGGTTGGGGTTATTAATTTTAAGGGTTAGGGTGTATAGGGGTTAAACGTTGTAGGGGTTAGGGTTGTAGTGGTTATATGATAAGGGTTATTTAGGTCATGGGATTAAGGGTTATAGATTGTAAAATTCATATATAATAGTATTTATGGGTGATAGAGGTAAGCCGATAATAGTTATAAATGAGAGGGTTTATAGGGATTTGGGGTTATGGGTGAGGGTTTAGGGTGATAATACTTATGAGTTAAATGGTTATATTCAATATGAGTTACTAGTTGGGGGTTGGGGTGGCTAGGGGTGAAGGGTTATAATCATTAGATTTTATCTACAATATGGGTTAAGGGTGGTGGGGGTAACAACTTAGGGGTTATAAGTGTCAGATGTTATAACAATTTATGTTTCAGGGCTACATGGTAAGGTTTTAAGTTAATAGGGGTTATTGGCTTGGGTTTATAGGGATTAGTGGTTATGTTGTTATAGGTATGAGATAAGAGGTTAGGCGAGATAAGGCGAGTTATTCATTTTAAGAGTTAGTGATGATAAGGGTCAAGTTGTATAGGAGTTAAATATGACAAAGGTTAGGGTTATAATGGTTATAAGATAAGGCTTATTCAAGTTAGGGGGTTAAGGGTTATATATTCTAGGGTTTATATTTGATATTCTTTAAGGGTTATAGGGTATGAACATAAGAGATATATATGTGAAGGGTTATAAGGATTTGGGGTTATGGGTTATGGCTTAGGGTGACATGCTTTAGTGGTTAAATGGTTTAGTGAAATATGGGTTACTAGTTATAGGTTATGATGGCTAGGGGTGAGAGATTATAATCATTATATTTTATCCATAATATGGGTTAAGGGTGTGAGGGGTTATATGTGTTAAACCTGATAATGGTTCAAGGTTGGGGGTTGCATGGTAAATTTTTAAGAAAATGGGGTTAGAGGTTATAGGGGTTATTGTCTAGGGGTTATAGGGATACTTGGCTATGTTGTTAGAAGTATGAGGTGATAGGTTAGGGTTGGTACAATGAGTGATTATTTGGGCTAGGGGTTTATAATGGTTACGTTTTAAGGGTTATAATGGTTTAGGTATATTGGTTATAAGGGTCATGGGTTGTAGGGGTAAAAAATTAGTGAATACATTGGTTAATGATTCGATATTATAGGTGGTGTGGTTGGGGGTTATATAGGTTAAGGGTTGAGAGTGAGAGTGTTTATAAACCATAAGAATTAGGGGATATATATATATATATATTTGTATGGATTATATATGTTAGACATTATAGTGGTTATCCTTTATATGGGGTATGGGTTAGAGGTGACTAGTATTAGAGTTGCTAGAGGTTAAAGGTTTAATGTTAGGTATATTAGAGGTTATAATATCTAAATGATGGGGATTGTATGAGTGATGAAGATGATGGATTATATGGTTTATTATTTAAAGTTCACAATGGTTATGGGATATCATCAGTTAAGGTTTTTAAGAGTATTTTATTATAAATGTTAGGAGTGCCACAAGAGAGTAATATGTGTCAAGTTTTATGGGGTTCATGGGTTATAGGGATGATATGTTATAATTGTTAGGCGATGGTGATAGGGATTGAGAATTAGGGGTATTAGGGATTATGGGTTAGAGTGGTTTAAAAATAGGGTTGGGCCTTAGTGGTTAAGGTTATATGAATCAAGGGTTGGATGTTATTGGTTAAGGAGGTTAGAGTCTATATCGTTTAGGTGTTGGTGTACAATGGTTAAATAGGTTAGGGGTTTGGGTGGGTATATATTATAGGGGATAAGTATTATAAGAGTATTAAGTGTTGTTGTTTAGGGATTGTAGAGGATAAGGGTAAGTGTTTATAAGCTTGAAGAGAGAGAGGTATTATATTTCTTATAAGTTACAAAGGTTTAGGGTTTGGGTGGGTATATATTATGGGGGATAAGTATTATAAGAGTACTAAGTGTTATTGGTTAGGGATTGTAGATGATAAGGGTTAGTGTATATAAGCTTGAAGAGAGAGGTATTATATTTATTACAAGTTATAGGGGTTGGGGGTTGGAGGTTAGAGACTAGGAGTGATAAGAGTTGGGTATTATGAGTTATGATCAAGGGTTATAGGGGTTATGAGATATAAATCTTAGTTATTAAGAGTTATAGTGGTTAGTGGTTGGGGGTTAATGATGATCAGAGTTAGGTATTATTAGGGTTGAATGCTATAAAATGTATTATAAGGGTTGAATGCTATAGAATTTGAGGATGAATAATTTTATGGTTTATGTCTTACACTGATTATGGTTAAGGTTATAAGTGTTAGGGACTAGTCATAATATGTGTTATGGTATAAGTATTACGTGCTAAATGTTGGGGGTGATAATAAATAAGGTTAGTAAAGGTTAGGGGTTATATGAAATAAGGGTCTATAATGGTAAAGGGTTAAGTGCCGAGTGATTTTAGAAGTTAAGTGATATAATGGTTAGGGGTTAAAGATTTCAAAATCTAGGTGTTATAGTGGTTTCTGGCTACATGGATTAAGGGATTAGGGCTCATATGGACTAGTTCTTATAAGGTTTATGAATTATGGTTTATAGAATCTATAAATATTATGGGTTAAGTGTTATTCATATATGATTTTTATAGGTTAGGGTTATAGGGGTTAAGGAATATAAATGTTAGGTATTAGAGGGTATATTCATTAGGGTTTATATGTGATATCAATTAAAGGGTTATAAATATTGAGAGTTATTATTTTCATTTAGTGGTTATTTTATAAGGTTTATAGATGTTAAATGTTTAATATTATATGTAATACGAACTATGGGAGATATGGACAAGGCGTTATGTGTTTACTGGCTTAAAGTTTATAAAGTTTATGGTTAAGGATTAGTTTGTAGGGTTTTGTGGTGATAGGGTTTATGGGTGATATATAGTAAGGGTTATGGTTTAGGTTAGGGTTTAGGGATGATATGAGTTAGCGGTTATAATGTTTAGGAATTATAGTAATAATGATTCTAGAGGTTACTAGTTAGTGTTTATTGTGGTTAGGGGTTCTTAAGAGTTAGGGTTTACAGTGGTTAACACTGTAATATTAGGGCTTATAGTTTTTAATGGTTATGGGTTATACAGATTATGATTATAGAGGTTAAGGGTTGAAGGTGATAAGAGTAAGGGGTTAAGTGTGATAGGGGTTAATGCTTAACTATTAGGTGTTAGAAATTATTGATGCTTATTGTTAGGGGTTATATCCTTGATGCTTATTGTTTATAAGTGTTGGAGATTATTGTTATTATTATTATTATTATTATTATTATAGGTCATAAAGGTTAAGGATTATATGAAATAGGGATTATGGTTTTTAAGGGTTAAGGGTTAAGTTTTAGGTGTAATATGGATTATGGTTAACATATGATATTGTTTATAAGGATGATAGAGGTTATGGATTATAGGGGTTATTGTTGTTATGGAGTAGGGGTCAAGGGATAGAAGGGTTCAAGGTTATATGGATTAAAAATGATAGGAGATATGGGTTATATGGATTAAAACTTACAGTATTTAGGGGTTATATGTCTTAGGGGAAGAATGATGGCCATTATGATTTAAGGGTTGTAAGGTTTATGGGTTATAATATATTTTAGTTAGGGGTTATAATGGTTAGGGTTGGGGGTTACATGAGTTATATGGGTTAAGGGTTACAAGTTGTAATGGTTTGAGGTTATATGTGTTAATGGTTATAGATGTTATAAGTTCTAAGGGTTACTAGTGATAGGTTATAGTGCTAAGAGTTATAAAGGATATAATGGTTAAATGTAACAAGGGTTGGGGGTTATATGCATTAGGTGCTATATGGGTTAAATATTAGGTGTTAAAGGTTATGAATTATAAGGGTTATGTCTTATCGATTATAGAAATTAGGTGTGTTAGGGGTATGGTCCTATTATGTTGGCCTTCAAGAATGGGACAATGATTGATAGGGTCTGTCAGGTGTCCTTCCATCCCTTTTGTGAATGACTTGTTCTTGGCCTTAATTGGTTAGGTTGCATTTTTTAAGTTGCTACTTTGAAAAAAAAGGTGTTCAAAGAAAGCTAATGCTCTAAATGATAATGATTACTTATTAAGGGTTATATTCATCAAGGGTTAATTGATTATACTGGTTGTTATTTAAGATTATCATTATTAAGGGTTAATTATTTGGGGTTAAAGGTGATAGAAGTTATGCATTATAAAAGTATTTAGCTAACGTGTATAGAAGTTAGGGGTAAGGGGTCAAATATTTAAAAAACTAAAGGTTATAATGGGTAAGGGATCTAATGGTTATATGTTAGAATGGTGAGGATATATCAATTAGGGTTATGTATGTTAAGGGTTATGAGAATTAAGGGTTATAAGGGTGAATAGATGGGGGTTAGGAACGATGGGTGATAAGGGATATGGGTGTTTGGAATTACATGTTACAAGGGTTACTTTTTGGGTTTAAAGTGGTCAGGGTTAATGTTATCGTCTATTATTATTAAGGACTATAAATGATAATTTTATATGTGATAGGGGTTTAATAGTGGTATGGGTAAGGTGTTACAAAGAATATCAAAGGTTAGGGGTTATGGGGGTTATAAGTAATAGCAATAAGGGTTTTTTGTTATAAGGGAAAGGGGTTTAGTGGTTAGGATATGTGCATTGTTTGTTGTGAATTTAGAGGTTATGAGTTACAAGGCTTAGGGGTTATAGAGATTATGGGACAAAAAGTTGACTAGTTAAGGGTTTTAGTGGTTTAGGATTACAAGTTATAGGAATTGTGGGCTAAAATAGGATTACAAGTTATAGGAATTGGGGTGTAAGTTTTGGGATTTATAGTGGTTAGAAGTTATGTTAATTAAGGTTTATAGGGATTATGGTTTGGAAGTGATATGGGTAAATGGTTATAATGGTTAAGGGTTATCAAAATTAAAGATTATAATGGTTAATACTTAGTAGTTATAGGTTGTTAGTAGAGAGGATTTATAATGGTTAAGGGTGAGGGATTATATGGTTTATGGTTGATGTGACTCAAGAATTGGGGTGACAATAATTATAGGTTCATTGTGATAAGGGTTAAGGTTTTAATTATTAGGTTTAAGGTATTATAAGTGTTGAAATTTGTAGTGGTCAAGGGTTAAACATGTGAAGGGTTAGCGATGATAAGTGTGGGGATGATAAGGGCTAGGGTTTAATGTTTTGATATTATATAGATTTTTTTGTAAGGGCTAAGGTTTATGGTTAGGTATGATAGGTGTTATGATTAATATATGTTAGGGTTGTAAGAGTTATATGGGTTATTAATTATAAGGGTTAATACTTAGGGGTTATAGTAGTCATGGGTTAAAGGTTAAGGACTAGGAGTTAAAGGGTTTATGGGTGATAGATAATAAAATTTATGGTTGTAGGGGTAAAGGATTTTTTGTACAGATAAGGTATGAGAGGTTATGGGTCATAAGATATGATTTATGGGTTATCATTTTAAGGGACATCGTTATACATGTCATTCATTAAAAATTATGGTTTTTAAGTGATAGGGGTTTTAGAGTTTAGTGATCTTCATGTTTAGGTGTTATATGTGTAATTAAGGGTTATTTATTAGTGATTCTAATGTATATGGTGTATAGATCAAGGGTAGGCTATAGTGGTTAGGGGATAATATTGGTTAAGTTTTAAAGGGTTTAGATTTTGGGCATGACAATAATTTTTAGTTATAGTTGATGGGGATTGTAGTGTTTAGTGGTTGTTAGGTATTTGGGTTTATATATAGTGGTTAGGAATTATATTATCAATGGTTTAGAGAGGTTAGGGGCTTAAGCTGATAATGCTTAGTATTTAATTATGATAATGAATAAGAGCTATAGTTTTTAGTTGTTAGGTATTATATTGTTAGACATTCTAGTGGTTAGGAATCATATGGATCAAAGGTTTAAAGGTGATAAGACTTGAGGATTATAAGGGTTAGGGTTTATAAGAACCAACAGTCATTTTTTTTTCAGGATTAGGGTTTATAAGTGTTAGAGGTTAGAGATGAGAGGGTTTGTGGTTGATAGATGTTACTTGATATAGGGTATACATTAGTTATTGATTATAGGGGGTTAATTATTATAGGTTATAGTGGTTTTGGATGTTGAGGATTGGATTATAACGATTAGGGGTTATAGAGGAAATGTGTCATTAGGGGTTGTATGGATTGTGCTTCAACTTTATAGAGGTTAGGGTTTTTTAGGGATAAGGGTATTAGAGGATAAGAATTGGAGAGGTTTATGATTGAGATGGGTTATACCTATTAAGGGTTAGAGGTGATAAGTGTGGGGATAATAATGGTTAGGGATTAATTTTTTGATGTTAAAGGGATTAAGGTTAATAAGGGATAAGGGTTGGGGTTAGGGATGGTAGGATTATGGTTAATATATGTTAGGATTGTAGGAAGTATAGGGGTTATGAATTATAAAGGTTAGTAGTTAGGGGTTAGAGTGGTCATGGCTTAGGGGTTAAAGGGTTTATGGGTGATAGGGGACAAAAGCTAGGGGTTGTAGGGGTAAATGATTTTATGTTAGGATAAGGTATGAGAGGTTATGGGTGATAATATAAGGGGTTATAATATTTATGGGTTAGGGATTATAAGGGACATCATTTTACATTTCGTTTATTAATGGTTATAGTTCTTAAGTGATATGGGTTATATGGGTTAGTGGTCTTCATGTTTAGGGATTATATGTGTAACTAAGGGTTCTTTATTAACAGTTATAATGTACAAGGTTTATAGATTAGGGGTTGTTTATAATGGTTAAGGGTTAATATTAGTTAAGTTT
>JASDQU010100999.1:129554-143704 GCA_032191745.1 Picea mariana
TGGTTATGTGCAATATGCGTTACTAGTTAGGGGTTGTGGTGGCTGGGTGAGGGGTTATAATAATTAGATTTTATCTATAATATGGGTTAAGGGTGGTGGGGGTAACACCTTAGGGGTTATAAGTGTTATACGTCATAAAAATTTACGTTTGGGGGCTACATGGTAAGGTTTTAATTCAATAGGGTTAATGGTTATATGTGTTATCAACTTAGGGTTATAGGGATTAATGGTTATGTTGTTAGAGGTATGAGATGAGAGGTTTGGTGAGATATGGTGAGTTATTCATTTTAAGGGTTAGAGGTGATAAGGGTTAAGGTGTATAGGGGTTAAAGGTGGTAGGGGTTAGGGTTATGGAAGTTATAGGATAAGACATATTTAGAAAAGGGGGTTAAGGGTTATATATTATAGGGTTCATATTTGATATTCTTTAAGGGTGATAATGGTATGGACTTAAGAGGTATACATGTGAGGCGTTATAGGGATTTGGGGTTATGGGTTATGGATTAGGGTGGCATGATTTAAGGGTTAAATGGTTAAGTGAAATATGGGTTACTAGTTAATGGTTGGGATGGCTATGGGTTAGGGATTACAATCATTATATTTTACCCATAATATGGGTTATGGGTGTTGGAGGTAACACATTAGGGGTTATATGTGTTAAATGTGATAACAATTCAAGGTTGGGGGTTGCATGGTAAAATTTTAAGTTAATGGGGTTATAGGTTATAGGGGTTATTGTCTAGGAGTTATAGGGATCGATGGCTATGTTGCTAGAAGTATGAGGTGAGAGGTTAGTGTTGATATAATGAGTGATTATTTGGGTTAGGGGTTCATAAAGGTTACTTTTAGGGGTTATAATGGTTTAACAATATTGATTATAAGGGTCAAGGGTATTAGGGGTAAAACATTAGTGAAAACATTGGTTAAAGGTTGGATATTATAGGTGGTGTGGTTAGGGTTTATAATGGTTAGGGGTTATATGGGTTAAGGTGTATAGAGGTTTAAGGTTGGAGGTGAGAGGATTTATAAACCATAATGATTAGGGGTTATATTTGTTTTGTTGTAGGGATTATATAGGTTAGAAATGATAGTGGTTATCATTTATATGGGGCATGGGTTAGAGGTGATATAGGTTAAAGGTTTGGGGTTAAGTATACTAGAGGTTATGGAATGTAAATGTTGGGGATTGTATGAGTGATGAAGATGATTGATTATAAGGTTTATTAGTTAAAGTTTATATTGGTTATGGAATATCACTAGTTAAGGTTTTTAAGGGTAATGCATTATAAGTGATAGGAGTGAGAGGGGAGAGTGACATGTGTTAGGTTTGATGGGGATTATGCGTTATAGGGATACAATGCTATAATTGTTAGGAGATGGTGATAGGGATTGATAATTAGGGGTCCTAGGGATTATGGGTTAGAGTGGTTAATAATTAGGGCTGATGATGATTAAGTGTTGGGGATTAAGGTTTAAGGATGTACAAATAAAGGATTGTAGGTTATTGGTTAAGGAATTTTGAGTTTATATGGTTTAGGAGAAGGTGTACAATGATTAAAGAGGTTAGGGGTTTGGGTTGGTATATATTACATGGGATACATATTATAAGAGTACAAAGTGTTGTTGGTTAGGGATTGTAGAGGATAATGGTTAATGGTTATAAGATTACATACATAGGTCTTATATTTCTTACAAGTAACATGAGCTAGGGCTTGGAGGTTGGGGACTAGGAGTAGTAAGAGTTAGGTGTTATAGGTTATGATTAGGGGTTATATGGGTTATGAGATATAAATATTAGTTATTAAGGGTTATAGTGGTCATTGGTTGGGGATTAATTGTTATTTGGGTTAGGTGTTATAAGGGTTGAATGTTATACGATTTGGGGATGAATAATTATATGTTTTATTTATTACATTGATTAAAGTTAAGGTTATAAGTGTTAGGGGCTAGTCATAATATGTGTTAGGGTATATGGATTACATGCTACATGTTTGAGGTGATAAGAAATAAGGTTGGTAGAGGTTAGGGGTTATAATGATAAAGGGTTAAGTATTGAGTGATTTTAGATGTTAAGGGATATAATGGTTATGGGTTAAGGATTTCAAAATTTAGATGTTATAGTGGCTAGTGGCTATAGGGATTAATGTTAAGTGTAATCAATTATAAGTGATAAGAGTGACAGGGGAGAGTGACATGTGTTAGGTTTGATGGGGATTATGCGTTATAGGGATAAGACGCTATAGTTGTTAGGAGATGGTGATAGGGATTGAGAATTAGGGGTCTTAGGGATTATGGGTTAGAGTGTTTAATAATTAGGGGTGATAATGATTAAGGGTTGGGGATTAATGTTTAGGGATGTACAAATCAAGGATTGGAGGTTATTGGTTAAGGAAGTTAGAGTTTATATGGTTTAGGAGCGGGTGTACAATGATTAAAGAGGCTAGGGGTTTGGATTGGCATATATTACATGGGATACATATTATAAGAGTACAAAGTGTTGTTGGTTAGGGATTGTAGAGGATAATGGTCAATGGTTATAAGATTAAATATATAGGTCTTATATTTCTTACAAGTAACATGAGCTAGGGGTTGGAGGTTGGGGACTAGGAGTAGTAAGAGTTAAGTGTTATGGGTTATGATTATGGGTTACATGGGTTATGAGATATTAATATTAGTTATTAAGGGTTATAGTGGTCATTGGTTGGGGATTAATGGTTACTGGGTTTAGGTGTTATAAGGGTTGAATGCTATATGATTTGGGGATGAATAATTATATGTTTTATGTATTACATTGATTATAATTAAGGTTATAAATGTTAGGGGCTAGTCATAATATGTGTTAGGGTATAGGGCTTACATGCTACATGTTTGGGGTGATAAGAAATAGGGTTGGTAGAGGTTAGGGTTATAATGGTAAAGGGTTAAGTATTGAGTGATTTTGGATGTTAAGGGATATAATGGTTATGGGTTAAGGATTTCAAAATTTAGATGTTATAGTGGCTAGTGGCTATAGAGTTTAATGTTAAGGCTAATGCATTATAAGTGATAGGAGCGACAAGGGAGAGTGACATGTGTTAGGTTTGATGGGGATTATGCGTTATAGGGATAATATGCTATAATTGTTAGGAGATGATGATAGGGATTGAGAATTAGGGGTCTTGGGGATTATGGGTTAGAGTGGTTAATAATTAGGGGTGATAATGATTAAGGGTTGGGGATTAAGGTTTAAGGATGTATAAATCAAGGATTGGAGTTTATTGGTTAAGGAAGTTAGATTTTATATGGTTTAAGAGTGGGTGTACATTGATTAAAGAGGTTAGGGGTTTGGGTCGATATATATTACATGGGATACATATTATAAGAGTACAAAGTGTTGTTGTTTAGAGATTGTAGAGGATAATGGTCAATGGTTTTAATATTAAAGAGAGAGGTCTTATATTTCTTACAAGTAGCATGAGCTAGGGGTTGGAGGTTGGAGACTAGGAATAATAAGAGTTAGGTGTTATGGGTTATGATTAGGGGTTATATGGATTATGAGATATAAATATTAGTTATTAAGGGTTATAGTGGTCATTGGTTGGGGATTAACAGTTATTGGGGTTAGGTGTTATAAGGGTTGAATGCTATACGATTTATATTTTTTTTATGTATTACATTGATTATAGTTAAGGTTATAAGTGTTAGGGGCTAGTCATAATATGCGTTAGGGTATAGGGATTACATGCTACATGTTTGGGGTGATAAAAAATAAGGTTGGTAGAGGTTAGGGGTAATAATGGTAAAAGGTTAAGTATTTAGTGATTTTAGATGTTAAGGGATATAATGGTTATGGGTTAAGGATTTCAAAATTTAGATGTTATAGTGGTTAGTGGCTATAGGCATTAATGTTTAGGAATGATAGAGGTTATTGGTTATAATTTTTAGGAGTTAGGGGTTATAGTTAAAGTTATAAGTGTTAGAGACTAGTTGTAACATGTGTTAAGGTACAAGGCTTACGTGCTACATGTTGGGGGTGATAAACAATAAGGTTGGTAGACATTAGGGGTTATATGCATTAAGGGTTGATAAAGTTAAAGGGTTAGTATTGAGTGATTTTATAAGTTAATGGATATAATGGTTAGGGGTTAAGGATTTCAAAATTTAGGTGTTATAGTGGTTAGTGGCTATAGGGATTAAGGGTTATGAATGATAGAGGTTAGTGGTTATAATGGTTAGGAGTTAAGGGTTAGGGTTATGTTGGTTGTTATGAGAGTTAAGAGTTATATTAGATAATGGGCAAGAGTTATGGGTTTGAGGTTAGGTGTTATATGGGTTATTAGTTAGGGGTTAAAATCGTTTGAGGTTACAAGTTAGTTTTAATATGGGTTAAGAGCTATAATGATTATGGATTATAGATTATATATGTTAGGAGTGATAAATGTAATAGATATGGGTTATATGGGTTAGGTTTTATAGAGTAATATATTATAGGGATTAAGGGTTAGGGTTTAGGGCCTAGAGGCTTAAAGTGATATGTGTAAAGGGTTATAATTATTACTATCTTGGGTTTGGGGGTTACAAAATTTAGGGTTATAAGTAGAAGGGGTTACAACATAGTGGTAATAGGACATGTATGGAGGGTTAGAGATGATATGGTTATGGGTTATATGTGTTTTTCATCAGGATATAAATTTATTATTAGTTAGAAGTTATGGAAGTTATAGAGGGGATAAATATTATAGTGGTTAAGGGTATAAGTTTTAGGGGTCATGAATTAGAGGATAAGGGAAAGGGTAGACAATTATTAAGGGTTATAGAGGTTAGGTATGATATCAATTAATTATTAGGGTTTACAATTGATAGGGTTTTAAAAGGTTTGACGGTTAGGGGTTTTATGATAAAGTTTAGGGTTGATTCTAGGATTAGAGGTTGTAAGGATTATGGGTTATAGGATTTGGAGGTTATTTGGGTTTTTATTTAATGGCTATAATAGTTAATCATTATAAATTTTAGGGGTTAACAGTTATAATGGTTAATATTACAAGGTTTAATGATTATATTGGTTAGAATGCTACAAGTGTTGGTGGTTATATTTGATAGGATAAGTGTGTTAATGATTAGGAGTGATAAGGGTCAGTGATTATGAGTTACAAGGGTTAAGGATTCTAGTGTTTATGGTCTATAAGATTCACTAATTTTTGGTTTTAGTGTGTTATGCATAACTGTTATAGGTGCTATAATTATTAAGAGTTATCACCATTAAGGGTTTGGGTTTATTGGGTTATAAGGGTTAAGGATTATGTATGGGTAATTAGGGTAAATGATCATATTTATAGTGATAAGGACTTAGGGTATGGATTTTGAAGGATTATATGTTATACAAGTTAGGGGTTAGGGATATTGGTTCAAGGGTTATATGATTTAAGGGTTATAATGATTATCAATTTAGGGCTATAATGGTTAAAGGTAAGGGTAATAGGGGTTATATGTTAGGGTCTATATGGGTTAGGGGTTTTAGGTCTTCATGGTTATGGATTAGGGTTGATATGGAGTAGTGCTTACAAGTCTAGGAATTATGGGTTATAAAAGCTATAAGGGTTAGGGGTTAAGTGTTACTTAGATAGGTTTTTTAGAGGTTTGGTGTAAGTGGTTAGGGTTATAGGGGTTAAGGATTATAAATGTTATGGATAAGGGTTAGAGGTTATACAACTTAGGGGTTAGGGATATGGGTTCAAGGGTTATATGATTTAAGGGTTATAATGATTATCAATTTAGGGCTATAATGGTTAAAGGTAAGTGTAATAGGGGTTATAGGTTAGGGTCTATATGCGTTAGGGGATTTAGGTGCTTGGGGTAAATGGGTGATAATGACTAATATCTATAGAATCTATAGGGGTTAGGTCTTCATGGTTAGGGATTAGGGTTGATATGGACTAGTGATTATAAGTTTAGGAATTATGGGTTATAAAAACTATAAGGGTTAGGGGTTAAGTGTTGCTTAGATAAGGTTTTTAGAGGTTTGGTGTAAGTGGTTAGGGTTATAGGGGTTAAGGATTATAAATGTTATGGAATAGGGGTTATAATATTCATTAAGTGTTAGTAATTGGTAGTTATAGGGGCTATACTAGCTAGGGATTATAATGGGTAAGGAGTTATACTAGTGGTAATAAGGATTGAGGATTTAAGTGGTTAGGGATTAATGGTAAAGAGTTTGGGGATTGGGAGATAGAGTCATGGATTTGGGGTTATAGGGGTCAAGAATTATATGTATTAGGGGATATGAGTTATACATATAATATGTTTTGTGAGGTTAGGTTTTTATGTTATAAGGTATAAAGATTACAATATTTATGGGTTATAAGGGTTGCATAGGGGTTATAATTATTAAGGGTTGTAATGTATAGTAGTGATAAGGGCTATATGTTAGTGGTTATAGTGGTTAGGGTTGATAGTGCTAAAGGGTTTTAGGTTGCAACTATTTTTTAAGGGTTTAAAAGGTTAAGGTTTCAAGTTTAGAGGTTGTAAGCTTTAAGAGTTAAAGGTCAAAATATAGGGGTTAAATGCATTATAGTTGATATTGTTACTTTATATGGTTAAACACTAGGGGTTGAATTCATTATAGTTGATATTGTCACTTTCTAGGTTTAAAAGCTCTAGTTGGTAGGGATAAAAGGGTTACAATTCTTAGGGAACATAAGAATTGGGTACTAAGGGTTATAATGATTATATGTTATATGGGTTAATGGATAGGGTTTTAGGGTTAGTGGATAGTTGATAAGGGTGAAGGATGATCATGGTTACAACTATGGTTGTAGGTTGTAGAAGTTATTGGTTAAGGAATAGGGCAATACGGGTTACATGTTCTAATGGTTAGAGGTGATAGAAGGGTTGAATTATATACAATGGGGTTAGGGGTTATATGTTATAAGGGTTAGGGTATTAGAGTCAAGGTTTATGTGTTAGTGATAGGGGTTAAGGGTTAGGTCATATGGGAGGGTTAAGGTTTATGATTTATAGGGGATTAAGAGTTATATTTTTTAGGGTTTAAAGTGGTTAGGGGTTAGTAGAAAATGGTTATAGGAATTATGAGTTATATGAGTTACATGATAAGTTTTATTGTGGTTGATAATTATGGTTTTAAATGTTAGGGTTTATATTGGCTATCTATTATAAGGGTTAAGCGTTATGAATGATAGGGATTAAGGGTTATAATTATTAAGGTTTAAAGTGGTTAGAGGCCATAGGTGTTAGGAGTTGGTAATTATTACATAAAGGTAAGGGTTGATATGGTTTGGAGATTAATAGCTAAGGATTATAAGAGTTATACGTTATAGGAGTTACATGATAAGAATTAAAATGGTTAAGAGTTAGATATTTTAAGGGTTAGGGGTTAAGAGTAATAATGATTAGAAGTGATAATAGTTAAGGGTTATAGGGGTTATGGTTTATAAGAGTTACTCATTAGGTGACAGGGGTAATGAATACTAGTTCCTAGGTTGCTTGTGTAGAGCATTGTCAAAGGGGTGTCCCTCGTTAGACAACTTTAAAAACCTAGTGTATACACGGTCGACCACCCAACTTGGGGCGTACTGGGAGGGCTTCTCTGGGAGTGACCTCCCTCCACCTATTACTAGTGCAACGACGTCCCAGTTCCCGGCTACAACAAAGGCACATGTGTCAAGATACCGAGTTAGAAAATTGTTTCCAGGCAATTTTCCAAAATGTTCCTTTGACAATATTGTACACAATACTTTTAACATAAAAATTATATAGTCAATACAATCTCCTTATCACTCAGCGATTACTCGATCTTCAAATATACCGGCTCCCTGGGATGAACAGGGGTTATGGCCAATACGAGAAGACTACATCGGGAATGCTGTGTTCCCTGATACGAGTAACCCGTGTTTGTTATGCAATGCTATGCAGACACACAATGAAATACATAAATAAAAGAAAACACAATTATACATATTCAAACTAATGAATTTCTTATTAAAAATATAACTTTCTTAGATTAACTCAATAAAAATTTTAAAATATCAAGTTTAGTAAACTCAACAATATAAACACTATAACACATAAAACAAGATAAAATGTTTTTTCCATAAAAAAAAAATGTAAACAACTAATATACAAAATAAATTTTATTAAAATATGACAATTTATATAAAGATAACATTTATAATTAAGAGAATTTATACAAATATAACATTCATAATTTTTTTATATTGAGTGATAATATAACAAATTAGAAATACACATTCCTAAAAAAAATATATCTCAATTGTTTCTTACCACCTTAACATGGAGAAAACAATAAAAAGATTAAACATAAAAAAATAATGAACAAATATATAAACAAATAAAATATAATAAATTATAATATGAATTCCAATAAATTATGAGAATTTATACAAATACAATATCCATAGTTTTTATATTAGATGATATATAGCAAATTTATGCAACCCAATCCTAAAGGAGAATATACAAAAAAAAACAATTTAACCACTATAAAAACAATCTCATCCAATAACAATCACAATGCCATGGCCCATTCCCTTATCCGAGAAGGGTTTATTTTAGTTATCATTTATAAATCTAAATGTTATATTCCACTGTTTTCCAATGAGAGTGGGTATCCATTTCCTATCAATTCCATGCATAACCTCGTCTCGATTTCCCTATCAATTACTTAGCCTATAATTAATTTTGTTCTGTATCTTATGACGTGTCATCGTCCTATTTTAGCATGTACTATTACTTAAAAACTATGATAACGTGGACAATGTGATGAAAGATTAGGGTGTTGAATATAATTAATTAATTATATCAATTTTTTTTTCTTAATGTCAACAACGTTTTCCTATACAAAGTATATAAGAAGTTTGAAAAGATATTCACACACAGTAGTAGTAAAGGTTTGAAAACAGATATTCACACGCACTACAAGAAGTTGGGGTGATGTGACAAGAGATTCAGGTGTTGAATATAATTAATTAATTATATCAAATTTTTTTCATAATGTCATCGAAACTGTCAAACGACAACGTTTTCCTATACAAAGTATAAGAAATTTGAAAAGATATTCACACACAGTAGTAGAAGTTTGAAAACAGAGAGTACAAGAAGTTTGAAAAAATATTCACACACTGTATTAGATGATTGCTTGGACTTGTGTATATATATAAGTAACTGGAAATGAATTGTTAATGAAATTCATTTGAGTTCAAGTTACTATATAATAAAAGAGAAGAGAAAAGAGGGTACATTTAATGAGGCATTTCTTTATTGGTAAGAAGACTTGAACTATTGATTATAGAAAATTATGAATTGCAATTTGGTTTAGATTTTGATGTCAAAATTTGGATACTGGAAATGTTTCAAACCCTCTTGGAAGGTTAAGGTTGAAAGGCTCCTTATAAATTTTAAACAAAATTTAAAAGTTCTTTATACTGTTGAAAGGTTAAGGTAGAAAGGTTCTTTATACAATCATTGGCTAAACCCATGAAAGACAATTCTCATCAAATATGTTCTTTCTTCGCTGTCTATTTATCAACTTGCAACCACATTAGCTACGAAGGGAATCATGGAGAAAATTCGGAAATTTATGTGGGAAGGTGGGAAAACCAATAACAAGAAGTATCATATGATCAACTGGAACATTGTAAAATCCCCGAAAGACAGAGGAGGTTTGGAAATCCATGATCCAAATTTGCTAAATCTTGCCCTAGGAGCCAAAATGGTTTGGAGATTTATGTCGGACAAACAAGAATGGTGGAAAGATGCAATCGGGGCAATCTACCAGATTTCAGACTGACAACGAGGATTAGATAATCCAAATAGAAATATCAATGGCTGTCCAGTGTGGAAGCTCTTCAAATTTCCTGCCCCTCTTATACAAGCAAAATTGTCCTGGCTCCCCGGCAATGGACAAAAAATATATCCGTGGAAAGATAACATTATGGGAAACCCCCTTCGGGGAAGTACAGAAGAATTCAGAGATCTCATGGTTTGGGGATCACAACACAACATGGTCTCCCTAGCAGACCTCTCTCAGTAGCCCGAAGAAGGAAAATGGGAAGATTAGAAAGTTCCTGTGGTCAAAGATCACCTAGTAAATTCCCTATCTCAGCTAATCAGAAAACTGTCAGGGTGTGATCCAATTCACAAAAATACAGAAGATGTTAGAATATGGGGAAGCCTGCCATACTCCTTCAAAGAGGGCTACTGTCTACTCATACAGGAAAATTCAAACTACCCTAGATCTCGAATTTGGAAGTTCATTGGGGAGGGAGATTCACTTCCAAAAATAAATGCATTATGTTGGGTAATGGTGCACAACAAGCTCTTAACAGCAAAAAAATATGGCAAAGAGAGGAGTTCAAGGCCCTTCCAGATACACTCTATGTAAAAACGCTGCTTCAGGTATGGGATCTAGCATATCAAATTCATGCTTCAGGTATGGGATCTAGCATATCAAAACTTGTCTCCTCGATATAACAAACCGTATAATTGGCATGACCTATTCACAAATTGGAAATACCGATACAGTGTCTCCTTCTCTAAGAAACCTACATTACAAAGAATCTCGAAAGCCCTTCCTAAGTTTCTATGATGGGAAATTTGGCTCGCTCGAAATAAAGACATCTTCCAAAACAATTCAAGGGCGCCACAAAAGGTTTTAGCAATGGCATGCAATCTCATATCTCAAGTCCTTCACTCCAAAAACATGCCATTGGATGATTGGAGAAGGTGGGATGCTCAAGAAAGAAGCTCGATAACAAAAATTACAAGCTAGAAGACAACACCAGATACAAAAATCATAAGAGCCAAAACCAAACACGACTGGCAACTGCGAATGACAGACGAAGACTTTTTGGCATGGAGGCGAAAACAACAAGCGAATATTCTTTGACGGTGCTTCCCGAGGAAACCCTGGAGCCGCGGGAACAAGACAAATAATATTGCTTCCCTAAAAGCAATTAAGAGTCTTAATTCGAATGGGGACTGGGCAAAATATCCAATAACAGTGCCGAGCTACTAGCCGCATATATCGGAATTAAACTACTAAAATCTACTCAGAACAGAGAAGCCATTATCATTGGTGATTCATAACTCACCATTAAAGCGGTTGAAATGGCATGTCAGTTTAATAAACCTAAGTTAATAGGGATGCCATTATTGGCTTCTCGGACTAGTAACAAACACTCTCATCGCAAACATAGCATGGAAATGCATTTGTTTTGCTTTGAATCGACAACCCTTTGGAATTGTTATTACAATGGAAGGCCTTTTCTAATTGTTATTACAATGGAAGGTTTAATGGATCCCGAATTAAAATGGATATAACTGGTATATATTTGGTTCCCGAATTAAATGGATCCCGAATTAAAAACTGTTATATATTTGGAAGGCTTAATGGATCCCGAATTAAAAACTTGCAAGGGCGATTGTGCTTCCATGTCAACTTATCGATCGTTTGATATACCATGGTGCAATGACGATTGAACTAAATTCAGCGGAGACGTTGTTTAGAGCGTTCTTCTCTCTTTAAATATTAATATATGTCAACTTACAGGTGTATCGTTAAGGTGATTAATCTAGATGCAAGTTTCGTACAATCTAGATTACAGGTCTTCGATCTACAATCTGTATTTAATTTCATATGCAATGCAATATTAAGATGGGAGATTTCAGTATTTAGGAAGACGATATTCTATTTGATCATCAATGGAAGCATTTTAAAATACTGATATTTTCTTAGAAGTTATTGCACCGAGGAAGCGATTGTCAGGTGTTTGAGAAGAATATGGCTGTAGGTGGTGATGGTGGTACTGAACGTTCTTAGAGCAAACTCCTACTTGGGCAGTAGTCGTTGTTTGTTCTGCCTTTGTGCTCATCTCTGTAATTATTGAACAGGATATTCATCATGTTGGAACTGTAAGGTTTTTCCAAAATATCCTACCTCGATTTTGTGCTTAATTAGATTTGGTATTATGGCAGGACTTCAAGTTTTCCTAGTCTGTAGGAATTCAAGTTTTGAACTCAAAGTCTATTATGCACTAACAAAGTTTTCTGTGTAACTATAATTTCAGTGGCTATACAGAAGACGTAAGAAGGCCCTATATGAAGCACTTGAAAAACTGAAAGCAGGCAGGCTTGTTGTGGGCTATCCGGAGATTGAAGGTAGCTTGTTTAAGTTTATTTATATAACCCATACTATTTATATATAAAATTTATTTTTGTATATTAGTTGTTTACATTTTTTTTCCTGAATCGATGAGAACCAAAAAATCTACTAAAACATTCCAACTTTTTAAATGTCCAATCCACTACATTTCCACCCAAACATATCTATCTCTGTTGTATCCTGTTCCTGACCCAACTATGCCCCAACCTTCCACCAAGCCAAGTTGGGGTAGAACCAATGCATACAAGGTTATGAAAAGCAATTCCAATGGCTTTTGGGAAGCTCTGTTCTACCACACCACTAAGTCTGCTGATCAAGTGATCCAGCTAATCCGGATTTTGTACTAGGCCAATTCCAGTTGGTGGGTGGGATGGAAGTCTCTACTCACTACCAGCCAGAAGGAAGGGTAGGCATTCCAGACCCGGAGCTAATGAATAAGGCTATCCCTAGATGGTCCTGAAGGTCTTACCAGCAAACAAGGAAGAAGAGTTAGATCTGCTCTGCATGCATGCTTGTAAGGTTATCCATACATCGAAGAAATGGCAGTCACAGTACCTCGACCAATCCATGCCTGTACGAAGCAATCCCAATCTTCCTTCCTGTACGAGGGGCCAATCAGAGTAAGTAGCTGCTGGGCCATCCTAGGTCTTTGGTTTCACGCTATGGGGAGTGATTAGCTGGCAAGAGGGTGAGATAGGAGGGTTGAATTTCAACCAATTGACAATGTGATATGGGTTGGTGATTGAAAAGATTTGATCTGAAGGGATCTGGAGTGACAATTAGGTTGGATTTTGGACTGAATGAAGTTGGAACCAGTTGAGGGAAGGTGTCGTGATTTCAAAAGTCACGCTCAATATCCGCTGCTTATAATTAGACGGATTTGACTTCGTTTTCAAACGTATAAGAACCCTTCAATTCCACCCACCCATATGAATAATGATTTTCCTTATGACATAGGGTATTTGGATCACGCTCCAATCGTGATCGGGCTCGAGTTGAATTCGTTTTCTAGAACACCGGGGAGGGATTTGGCGATTCATACTGAACTGGATAATGCACCCATAAGAAAGAAAAATCTCTTATATAATGGATGCCATCGAATATTATATTCTTACTGTTGCGGCTGAAACAACCAAAGCGGCCACTCAACAAATTGATGATCATCGGACAATGTTCTAGAAGTCAATGAAAATAATCAATTGACGCCCCTTCTCGCGCTAAGTGGCACTTGTGGGTTTCTTGGTGTTTGGGGATCCGTTTCTCTAAGAAAAAAGATCTGGACAGGGGATCTGGAGGGCCTGCTAACTGAAAGTCCTCAGAGAACTTGACTTATCACAACTTCGTTATAAGGACAATTGTATGAATACATTTGATAAGTTTCTTACTGCATACAATAAGCGATGAAACATATATAATCGAAATTACAGTGCTGATTCAAAGCTGTGATCTGATCATTACACAAATATAATCGAAATTACACAAATATAATCGAAAATCAAAGCTCTCTGATGAAAATTACACAAATACAATCGAAAATCAAAGCTCTGTGATCTGATAATAAACTCACCAATCTATCGAATAGGTAGGTCGAATAGGTAGGTTGATATCAGCCTTCTTTTGTGTTGCCCATCAAGCGATTCAGAACAAATACTTCATAGACGTTCTTGAAGTGCTGTTCTATCACCATATAAACACCTCCAATGGCGAGTCGCTGCACTGGAACGCTTTTAAATTCTTTAAAAGGAAAAAATTCAAAAAGCATCATGGTGAGTACTCCGAGGCAAAAGTGAGTCCTCCACTCCATTAAAAAAAAGGAAAACACAAGCTTATCCTGTGCTCCAACGGCTCCAAAGGTATATATATAACCTTGTGCTCCAACTACTTCAAATATATATATATATATATATATATATATATAATTCAAAGATATATATATATATATATATATATATATATATATATATATATATATATA
>JASDQU010100999.1:144488-162207 GCA_032191745.1 Picea mariana
TTTACCTCCACATGGCCACCAAACACGACCGTGACCTTTTCCCGAAAAGGAATTTCGGGTTTCATGACTTCATGAACCCTAATGTTGAGGTTCCTGACTCCTCGATCCCCCAAAAACTGAAATGCCAAAATGGCTCAATCAACGATTAGCCCCTGGCCAATCGTCGATCCATGTGACCACTTTCTGTGTGACCGCAACCCCACTCTACAGACATGTCACGTTTCGTGACTTCGGGACTTCCAAAACAAAGTGGTTGAAATGCCGAATCCCGAAATGCCAAAATGCTGAAGTCTGTGACCACAACCCAACTCTAAGATACATTGCATTTCACGGCTTTGGGGTTTCCGATACAAAGCATCTCGATTCACTGTCTTCAGGATTGCCGAAATTTTGATCCCTGAAATGTCGGCTATGCTGAAACCCAAAAGAGTTGGTGAATGACAAGCTCCCTACTTTCTCTTGTCCACGTGACCCTGGCACTATTCCTTCGAACACCCTTAGGATTTTTCATTTCGGGACTTCGTGATTCCCACTGCAACAATCCCTGACCCTTCGAACTTCCAGTATCTGAAATACCGAAGTAACCTTGTGACCACAGACTACCTTTTGGGGGTTCATAATTTGTGACTTCGCAAGTCATCTACGACCAACTCTTGGTCCTTCAACCTTCCGGTACACAAAATCTCGATGGTTCCCGGATCTTTGCCATGCATCTTCTCAACGATGGACGGTCCCAATGCTTTCTCTGTTTCAGGAGTCTGGACTTCCTATCTCCCGACTCTTCCACCTCGAGCTCCCGATGTCCAAAACCCTGATGGGCTTTCAGATTTCTTCCATGCATCCTCTCCAACGGTGGACGCTCTCAATTCTTTCGGGACTTCGTGGGTCCTCTCCCCTTTGTATATGAGATTAAATATCATGTAGCTTCTCCTAGATCCAATGGCTATCGGCTATCCACGCAATATCTGTGGCCCAAATCTCTTTTTCTATGCTCCTTCTCCTGTTGTTGCCTGGACACAAATTCAATGGTCTAGATCTTTTCCCCCGTTGATCTAACGACAACTGTAGATCCCTCCTGAGCTTGCACTTCTTCCCGAACCTTGGAAGATTTCGAACGCTTCAAAGACCTCGGCCTTTGTCTCCTCTATGAGCTTG
Source organism: Picea mariana (assembly GCA_032191745.1). Classification (NCBI taxonomy): domain Eukaryota; kingdom Viridiplantae; phylum Streptophyta; class Pinopsida; order Pinales; family Pinaceae; genus Picea; species Picea mariana. The sequence continues at coordinate 145,644 of JASDQU010100999.1, forward strand.
ATCTGACTCTGATGAACTCACCTATATTCTTGAGATGTTGTCTCTCCTGAGCTTTACCTCAAACTCTGAACCCTCCAAAGGGTTTTCTTAGCCTTCTGCTCTTCTTGGCTATGGCTCTGTGCGCAAAGGCACTATTCCTCCTGAGTTTTCGAACTTTGAGACAAGTTCACTCCGTGAACACTCCTTATGCTTGACAAGCATCTAGATGGTTGTCTCTCAACACTTCACTCAAGTGTTGGCCTGGTGCACTCCTTGCACGGGTATTTATCTTCCTAGAGCTTCAACTTCTCTGACCTCTAAGGTATCTGCCCCTTTCTGTCCTTGAAGGGATATAAGTGCCCTCTTGGAAACTTATGCTCAACCACTCCTTGCTGAGCCTGTAGGGTGTTCAATAACCCTGTGAAGGTCTTCTCCCTGTGACACTTCTCTTACTCTCTGAACTCAGAACCGAGTCCTTCTGTGCACTTTTGCACCTGCTCAATGCCCTCCTAGCAGAGCTTCTATAGAATCCCTCAGTGATTCTATTTTCCTACTGAACTCAAGATAAAGTTCCTCTTCAATACAAAAAGTTCATTCACTCAATGCCCTCTTGGCAGAGCTTCCACATACCTCCTCATAAATTCTTTCTTCTCTGTGCCTTCCTCTACACAGTCTCACCTCCAAGGTGTTCAACAACCTTGAGGTTTCCTCCTTGAGTTGATGACTTCAGCTGGTGCGCCCTCCTGGCACGTCCTTGTATGAGATTCCGTAGAACTCAAAAGTGTGCTCCTGCACTGGCTTTCAAGACCCGCAGTGTTTTGTCATGCACTCCTTGCATGAAACCACAAAGAACTAGACTTGAAATCAGTAAACCCATAGATAGGAAAATCTATCTATCCCTGAAAATGCACATCTACATCATACATATACAACATAAAATAAACACATGAAGACATTCATCATAAACACAGAATCATACAGGAAAAACTGCTTCTGTTTGTATTAATAAAAATGCCTCTTTACAATGTGTTCTAAGCATGGACTGTAATAGAGTCTCAACTCTTTCTCTCTTATCCTCTACTCGACTCAACTCTATCCTATCTTCTCAACTCGACTAACTTGATTCTCTCAAAATAAGATGCCAAGATATTTTACATGAGGGGGCTCTTTGAGCTCTTCCCTCCAAGCTACCTACCTTATTCAATCACATTAAATTTTACAATGAATGGCTGTCTAGTCCAGATCGGATCTAGATCCCAGCCTTACAACTATTTAAGGCTACCTATATCTAAAGCCTGTACATATGCATGGTCTTTAGGCTCTATGGCCTTACAACATTTAATACAAATTAATTCAAATTCAAAATTGGAAAGTGAGAGGGCTGCGCCTCTCCTCCCCATTGAATGCGTGCTTGATGAGCTGGCTAGCTAGCATGTAGCTTGGATTTAGAGCGATGCTCCTGAATCATACTCCTCTACTGTGAAAAATTCATGAGCTCCTGCTCATGAGCTTCCCAGTATGGCTGTCGAAATCCACCTGGATCCCAAACAGTTCTTTGGAGCTGTCTATCTACTCCATCTCTTTGTTGTTGTTTCCCTGCTACTCTCACAGTCTCTCTTCTTCTCAGCTTCTCCTCACTGGCAGTTTCTATTGCTGATCTCAACATCAGCCTTTTCATCTCATCGATCACCTCATCCAGCTACTCCCATGGCTGGCTCTATGTATGCAGTCTTCTCTACTGCACTTCTTCCCTGCAAATGGGTAGATCAACTAGATCTCCCATGCCATCATTTTCCTCCTCTGTGGCACTAGCTGGCCATTCTGTTGCAGATTCCAAATTTGCAGTCTCCTCTCAACTGACATGTTGTTTAGTCACCTCCTGTGATAGCTCCGCTACTACCATTTCTGTTGCTGGAATGTCTCCAACTTTCTCCAGCTGCTCCTCAGACTGGAATTCTCCTCCATTTGCCTCCAACCTAATCTGTTGGATGTGCATGCCCTACACCTTCACCCTTCTCTCTAGGGCTTCCAATTCTTCACACAGAACAACAAAATCTATGCTGTCTACCTCCTCCTCTTCTTCTTCTGCTACAAGCTTCAGTGCTGTAGTCATTTCCTTTTCATCTTCCTCGCGAAAATTTTGAGCCATTCCTCAGAATGCTCTTCTTCTTCTGCTTGGGCAAACATAAGTGTCTGCTCCACTTATTTTTCTATGACAATCACAGATGTCTATCTTTCTCCTACTACTGTTGCATCAACAACACACACGTTGGCCTCAGCTGGGTGATATGGCAGGAATACCTCAATTCCTCCAATCATTAGAATGCCCTTATGATCTTCTTCTATCAGCTCTTCTTTCTGATCTGAACTCACCTCTGAGTTCTTGAGACTTTCAGACAGCCTCATATGCTCTCCCTTGCCCACTTGGTAGTATGGGATTTTTGTCCTGCCCACCTGGCAGTCTATGAGATCCTCTAGTGATATCATTTCATTGCCCACCTGGCAATTGGAAATTTCCTCGCTGCCCTCCTAGCAGTCTTTGAGATCATCCTATGTCCTCTTATTATTGCCCACCTGGAAAATTGAAATTTCCTCAGTGCTCACTTGGTAGTCTCTGAGATATTCCAGTGATCTCTGTTCATCATCATCACTGAGATTTCTCCCAGCTTCTAGCTCATAGATATGAACCACCTCCTCTTCTGTTTTGTTGAGGTTTTCAACATGCCTCAACCATCCTCTTATCAGCCTTCGTTGTCTTTTGGACACCAACTCCTTGACTGGCCACTTTGATTTCCTCCTCAAAGGCCATTCATACACCCAATGTGTCTTTGCATCCTGCTGCATCTGAAATGCAAACTCTTCCATTCTCACTCTGATCTCCGAGAGATATTTATACATCTCAAGATTTTTCTACTATTGGTGGTTCTTCTTTCCACTACATCCATGGCCTTCAGTAACCATATTCACCTTCTCCTATAACTATGAGTGTTTTCATCCTTTCCTTACAGTCCTCCTGACTGTCTATTGACTGTTGCACACCTGCAACAGTCTCCAGAGAGTTTCAACACTCTATTTTCCTTTCCCTCTGGCTTCCTTTGCCTACAATATATGGGAAAAATCTCACTTTGAAGCCAAATGATGTGTATCAGAGTATTCTTTTTCTCTTGGCTCCCTCTGCCTAAAATATACAGACAGAATTAAGCTTTTATACCAAATGATGTGTATCAGAGTGTTTCCTTTACTTACCCTGCCTGAAATAGACAAAATCAGGCTCTAATACCACTTGATGTAACACCCCCTACCTCAGTAGGTTCTGCACGACCTCCCGGTCTTAGGATCGTTCTAAATATTCCTATGAGTCAGATTGACTCTTCAATATCCCCATAAGGAATATTTAACACACACAAGGGTGTGTCTACAGGTCCTTCAGAAACCCCACCTATGAAAACATGCACAAGGTGCAAGCTTTACCTCCACACAGCCACCAAACACGACTGCGACCTTTTCCCGAAAATGAATTTTGGGTTTCACGACTTTGCGAACCCTGATGTCGAGGTTCCTGACTCCTCAATCCCCCGAAACCTGAAATTCTAAAATGTTTTAATCAATGATTAGCCCCTGGCCAATCCTCGGTCCATGTGACCAGTTTCTGTGTGACTGTAGCCCCACTCTACAGGCGTGTCACATTTCGCAACTTCGGTAATTCCAACACAAAGCACTCGACTTCTTGTCCTCGGGATGGCTGAAACATTGAATCCTGAAATGTTGAAATTCTAAAGTCTGTGACTACATCCTGACTCCAAGATACGTCGTGTTTCGCGAATTCAGGGTTTTCGATGCAAAGCACCCCGACTCCCTATCTTCAAGATTGTCGAAATGTTGATCCCCGAAATATCGGCTATGCCGAAACCCGAAAGGGTTGGCGAATGAAAAACTCCTCACTTGCTCTTGTCCACGTGACCTTGTCCTATGACCTGGCGTTATTCCTTCGAATGCCCTCAGGATTTCACGTTTYAGGGCTTCGTTATTCCCACTGCAACAATCCTTCACCCTTCTAACTTCTGGTATTTGAAATACTAAAGTAACCCTGTGACCGCAGTCTACCTTTTGGGGGTTCAGAATTTGAGACTTCGTGAGTCCGCTACGACCAATTCTTGGTCCTCCAACCTTTCGGTACCCGAAATATCGATGGTTCCTGGATCTCTTCCACGCGTCCTCTCAACGATGGACGGTTCCGATGCTTTCGCTTTTTCGGGAGTCTGGAATTCCTGTCTCCCGACTCTTCCACCTCGAGCTCCCGATGTCTAAAACCTCGATGGGCTTCCGGATTTATACCACGCGTCCTCTCCAACGATGGACACTCCCGATTCTTTCAGGACTTCACGGTTCCTCTCCCCTTCATATATGAGATTAAATACCGTGCAGTTTCTCCTGGATCTGATGGCTATCGACTATCCATGCAAGATCTGACGACTCAGATCTCTTCTGCTCCTGCTGCCTAGACACGAATTCAATGGTCCAGATCTTTTCCCCAACTGATCTAACGACAGCTGTAGCTCCCTCATGAGGTTGCACTTCTTCTCAAATCTTGGAAGAGTTCTAATTCTTCAAATACCTCGACCTTTATCTCCTCTATGAGCTTGATCTGACTTTGATGAAATCACTTGCGTTCTTGGGACGCTATCTCTCCTGAGCCTTACCTCAAACTATGAACCCTTCAAAGGGTTTTCTTGGCCTTCTTCTCCTCTTGGATATGGCTCTATGCACAAAGGCACTATTCCTCCTGAGCTTTAGAAATTTGAGACAAGTTCTCTCCATGCACACTCCTTGTAATTGACAAGCCTCCAGATGGTTGTCTCTCAACACTTCACTCAAGTGTTGGCCTAGTGCACTACTTGCACATGTCTTTATCCTCCTAGACCTTCAAATTCTCTGACCTCTAAGGTATTTTCCCATTTCTCTCCTTGAATGGATATAAGTGCCCTCTTGGAAACTTATGCTCAAGCAATCCTTGCTGAGCCTATAGGGTGTTTAGTAACCCTTCGAAGTTCTTCTCCCTGTGACACTTATCTTACTCTCTGAACTCAGAATCGAGTCCTTCTGTGCACTTTTTCACCTGCTCAATGCCCTTATGGAAGAGCTTCTACAGAATCCCTCAGTGATTTTGTTTTCCTACTGAACTCAAGATAGAGTTCCTCCTCAATGCAACCAATGCATTCACTCAATGCCCAATTGGCAGTGCTTCCATAGAACTCCTCAAAAAAAATTTCTTCTCTGTGCCTTCCTCTACACAGTCTCACCTCCAAGGTGTTCAGCAACCTTGAGGTTTCCTCCTTGAGTCGATGACTTCAGCTAGTGCGCCCTCCTAGCACGTCCTTGTCTGAGATTCTGTAGAACTCAGAATTGTGCTCCTGCTCTAGCTTTCAGAACCCACAGTGTTTTGTCATGCACTCCTTGCATGAAACCACAAAGAACGAGACCTGAAATCAGTAAACCCACAGATAGGAAAATCTATCTGTCCCTGCAAATGCACATCTACAAAATACATCTACAGCATAAAATAAACACATGAATACATTCATCATAAACATAGAATCATGCAGGAAAAACTGCTTCTTTTTGTATTAATAAAAATGCCTCTTTACAATGTGTTCTGAGCACAGACTGTAACAGAGTCTTGGCTCTTTCTCTATTATCCTCTACTCGACTTGACTCTATCCTATCTACTCAACTCGACTAACTTGACTCTCTCAAAACAAGATACCAAGATCTTTTACATGAGGGGGCTCTTTGAGCTCTTTCCTCCAAGCTACCTACCCTATTCAATTACATTCAATTTTACAATGAATGGTTTTCTAGTCCGGATCGGATCTAGATCCCAGCCTTAAAACTATTTAAGTCTACCTATATAAATCCTGTGCATATGCATGGCCTTTGGGCTCTACGGCCTTACAACATTTAATACAAATTCATTCAAATTCAAAATTGGAAAGTGAGAGGGTTGCACCTCTCCTCCCCATTGAATGTGCGCTTGATGAGCTGGATGGATGGAGCGTAGCTCGGCTTTGGAGTGATGCTCCTGCATCACTATGTGGATAGACTGTAGTTCTTGTTTTACCCCTCAGAGTTCGAATTCAATCCTATCATAAATTGCTTCCTACTTGGCCTCTTGATTCTGAACTATTTCCAACGAAGCATTGTTCAGGGCTACTATGTTGAAGTCAAAATCATCAGAGGTGAGGACAGGTTGTATCTTGGTCATGGAGGATTTTAATTTATTCTAGGAATATGGTTTTGGAGGTGAACCCTTCCTCTTCTTCAGGGGATCAACCTCATCTCCTTGCTTTTGTTCGACTTCTTTTTCATCCAAATCTTCACCATCATCCCCTTGCTCTGATGATATGGAAGCAATCTTCACTGAGGCACTGCTTAAATCTTGGTCTTCTTCAGTATTCTTTGTCTTGCTGGGTCCGGGTGTATCATGCACAGTGTTTGGGATGTCGAGGTTGGATAACTTGCCAAGGTATGCTGAAATAAGGAGGTTCATCGACCAGTCCTTAGTGATCTCCTCCAGGTCCTCCTTCGTCAGCTTGTAGTAGGACTGAAGCTATTACTTATGATCATCGACGTGCATTGTAATATAAATGAAATGTCGATCTATGTTGAACTTCATCCAAGGCCGGAACCAGTATAGAGTGTTCAGAGTCATGCGAGCCTCAAAATGGATGGCTCTCTTAAACTGATTGTAGTAGGTATGAAAAAAACATTTGACTGCCACTGTTTGTTCATATCGCTTGAATACCAAAGTGTACTGAACTTCGCGACCAATGTCTCAAATGGCTCAATGTCGGGGAAGGTCGCACCTTCCAAGATATCCCAGGTGACGAATGAGATAAAGATAAAAAGCCAACTAAAATGGAATTCATAACCTTGATCTTGTGCTTCTCTACAGTATAGTTACAACTGATTCACCAGGTACTTCACCCAGTTCATCTGTAGGCCTTCCGCGCACTTCCTTGTGAGGTCGACTACGAAGCCGGTGACTTGGGTAGGTTGGTTCTTTCTTACTAACTTCCCTACAATCAACTGACAGGAGAGGCGCATTGTGCCACTTTGGATAGAATCTACCTTGTAGCCTCACATCCCCTTCTCGACATCATCATAGGTGTCCTTGATCCTTTGTGCTAGAGCGCAATCCACGATTTTTCCTAGGTAAAAATCATGTGGATCAAGTCCTTGCATGCTCAAGCCTGTAATCTGATTGATCAGTGTCAGATCAACTATGATACGATGGTCTAGCCATAAATAACTGACATGGTAACAAGAAAGAAATAGATTGACACAGGCACTCACCTCCTGGTGTCTTCTGAAGTGTGGGATCTTGACGACGTTCAGCAGGGTGGACTACGTGAGGTTCATCGTCCACGACTGGGGGATTATATTATGATTCTTCCCCTTTATTCTCGTTAGGTACTTATGTGGGGTGAGAATGTTATAGACCTTCTGATCGTTGAGGTTGAAGTTGTTGAACTTTAGTGATGCGATCTTATCCCGGTCTTCTCGAACTGTGTGGATCCTTTTCGGGAAGCACGCAGTGACCAAGGTGTATTCAAAATATCTAGGTACGCTATCTCGGTTTACTGCACTGCTCAGAGGTGGTATGTAGGTGGGTAATATGGTCGTAATTAATTTGGAATTTTCTAAGTCATCCCTATGCTTGGTTCACTTTTCATATGATGGTCGGGATGGTCCGGCTCTGCGAGAAGTTGATGGGGATGCTTTCACTCTTCTTATGGATGAAGCCTATACACCTACAAATAATCCTCTCTTTGACATGATTCTTTTAGTCATCAGGCCATGGATTACTTATGTCATAGATTCTTCGATTGCATTGAGTTCCTCGGACATACACGCTCAGGATTAACTAGATCAGGTTCAAGATTAACTTAGACACTGTAATGGAATATAAGACAACAATGCGATGATCATTGTGAAAAATCAACTTATTCTACAGGTTCAAACTCTTAGTTAGCAAAAGTGTTCTTGGTGCATGGCGCAACGAGATAAATAGGTAGCTGGAAAATGGGTCTCTTGCAATGGGTATGAAGCCTTCATGAAATCTATTTTGTCCTTTATGGCGCAGTCCAATGGTCTGGTGGTGAACCATAAATGACTTTCTACCCATTCAGGGCGTCAGTCGAATGGATATGTTGTGCCCAAAGGCTATATTGCTTCACCCAAGTGCCAGGTGACGCTGTTCTGATATTCTGGCGAAGCTCCAATTTTACAAATTTTCCTTCTGCGAAGTTCCTTCAGGAACCTTCTGTAACTTTTTGATCTTATATCTCTTCTTGCTTAGTTTTCGAGCCTTCTTTCCAGTGATTTTCGTCTTGGTATTCATTTTTCCATTCTGATTCTTAACTTCTTTCGGCATAGTTACTTCTCACTGTTGAGATTCTTTCCTAGGATTCGAGGGTGATACTTCCTCTTTATCTAGGATAGGTATTTCATTATTTTGTGGGTCCTCTAGTGTTCTTGCAACTTCGACATCTATGTCACTATTGTTAAATAGTTGTGATCTATTCTCCTGTTCTTCAATCAAGTGTGTGATCCTTATAGTTATAAAATATTTTAAATCTTGCTTCTTCTGCTCTAAAACTTCTTCTTCTTCTTTCCTTCTGTCCCAATCTTTGTCAATCCAAGGTTTTCCTAGTAACATGGTAAATGGATCGTTGTTCTCAATAAATTTAATTATCTCAAAATCTTCTTCTGTCGAAATTCCATTGGTACTCATAGGTATCTGAGCAAGCTTCCCACATAGGGTTACCCATTTTCCTCTAAATAATTCTATTCCTCCCAATGAAGGAATCATAGCAGGCTTTCCTAAAATTTCACCAGTTCATTCTGTCATAACACTCACCTGTGTTTCCTCATCCAGAACACAGTCAATGTCGAATTCTCCTATTCTTGCTTCAATGCATTCTTTTTCTTTGAAGACCTTTGATAATCTAATATGTCAGTGGTCATTCAGAGTTTATTTCATCTATAGCAATACTTCCTCTGATTCTTTCTAGGATTCTTCCATACTCTTAGTTTCTGGATCTACCTTAGGGTTTTCTTGGTTCAGATTCATTCTTTCAACTTTAGCAATCATTCTAGGGAAATCCAGTACTTCATGGTCCATAGCCTTACAACAAAGACAACTAGGTCTTCTCCCATGGCATTCCTTAGCAAGATGTCCTAGTTTTCTACAACTGTAATAGAGGGTTAATCCTCTCTTTCTTTTAAATAATCCCCAACCCTTCCTGTACTGCACACTAGGATCATAGTAGCTAACCTGCAAAAAATTCTTCCTAGGATCCTGCATCCATTGGTTAGTCCAAACATTCTTTATATGCATAGGTATAACATATCTTTCACTATTCTTATCAGATCTATTCATATCAAACCTTCTTTTGTCTATCAATACCCTAGTTTTCAATCTAGGATATACTCTATCGATCATACCTAGATCCATACTGTTGAAACATAAAATTTCCACTTGCTTTTATAGAGCCCAAAGCTTCTAGATCTAAAAATTTTCACTATTCTTACCTTCATCAGAGCACAGAGCTTGCAGATCTTACCTCATTTCTTTAGATATGACCTGTTTTCTTCATATCTGACCTTACTCTTGGCACAAATATTCACAGGTCAAGTAGAATGTTGCACACTAGGGCAACAGATCTATGCATGGAACTTTCACAATTTCAGGTCGAATCTTTGAACAAAGCTTCTTCTTTCTCATTTTCCAGCAATCACAATTCCAGGTCTTGGAAATGGAACCATTTGTTAGAACAGGGGTAGACCCAGGGTTCAATGCTACAACAACGCACCAAAAAAACCCTAACTATCGGCCCTTTTGGTAATACCTGCGAAGCAGATGAAGTCTCACCTGAGGTAGAGACAGGGGTGGTTGTAGGACTCCAATGTCTGCAACCTTAGCCGAGAAACAGATCTGTGATTTTACTACTTAATGGAGCACTTAACATTGTCAGTCATCAATATTTAACCAATATCTACTCCATTGATAAAACAAATCATCGCAACATTCACCCAGATCTAATGTATTTAATCACTTAGCATAAAGAAATAGATCAGATCTAGAATATTCAAGCACTAAGAAAGTTCAAATAGGTCAGATCTAGCATCCAGATTCATCATAAGCACAAAGCATAAATAGATATCTATCTATCTATATCAATCACTTAGCAGATAACACATAAATACACCAACATATCACACAAATTAGAGAAACACAACATATACGTGGTTCACCCACCCCCTAGGGCTACGTCCACCAACTCTTCTTCTTTATTAGCTTCTTCAATCGGATACATGTACAAATCCACAAAAACCTTACTTTGCATAGGATAGGAGATCTGCACACCTCTCTAGATCCTCCTTCCTTTCATTATAGCACAAAGCCTTCCACAGTCTATTACAATCTCCTGCACTTAGCTCTGCAGTTCTCTCACAGTATGCACAAAGCATCTACAAACCATACTCGCACTTAGCATAACATCACATAGATGCCTCTCTATATATCCTTACATCGCCTAGACATCTATTTATATATTACAAAATTAAGCCTAAGCATGGGTAAACCCATGGGCCGACATCCCATGCTTGCTACATAATCCCAAAACCCAAAAAGGGGTCGATATCCCATTATCTCTGCTTCATCTTGCGCTCCTCCTTCGACAGGTTGTCGAAGTCCAAAATAGGTCAAACTTGACCAAGGATCTCCCAAAACTTAGTCAAGGGCCAACAAATTCTATACGATTTGGGGATGAGTAATTATATGTTTTATGCATTACATTGATTATAGTTAAGGTTATAATTGTTAGGGGCTAGTGATAATATGTGTTAGGGTATAGGGTTTACATGCTACATGTTTGTGGTGATAAGAAATAAGGTTGGTAGAGGTTAAGGGTTATAATGGTAAAGGGTTAAGTATTCATTGATTTTATATGTTAAGGGATATAATGGTTATGGGTTAAGGATTTCAAAATTTAGATGTTATAGTGGCTAGTGGCTATAGGGATTAATGTTTAGGAATGATAGAGATTATTGGTTATAATTGTTAGGAGTTAGGGGTTATAGTTAAATTTATAAGTGTTAGAGACTAGTTGTAACATGTGTTAAGGTACAAGGATTAAGTGCTACATATTGGGGGTGATAAGCAATAAGGTGGGTAGACATTAGGGGTTATATGCATTAATGGTTTATAATGTTAAAGGGTTAGTATTGAGTGATTTTATAAGTTAATGTATATAATGGTTATGGGTTAAGGATTTCAAAATTTAGGTGTTATAGTGGTTAGTGGCTATAGGGATTAAGGGTTATGAATGATAGAGGTTAGTGGTTATAATGGTTAAGTGTTAAGGGTTAGGGTTATGTGGGTTGTTATGAGAGTTAAGAGTTATATTAAATAATGGACAAGAGTTATGGGTTTGAGGTTAGGTGTTATATGGCTTATTAGTTAGGGGTTAAAATGGTTAGAGGTTACAAGTTAGGTTTAATATGGGTTAAGAGCTATAATGATTATGGATTATAGATTATATATGTTAGGAGTGATAAATGTAATGGATAAGGGTTATATGGGTTAGGTTTTATAGGGTAATAGATTATAGGGATTAAGGGTCAGGGTTTAGGGCCTAGAGGCTTAAAGTGATATGTGTAAAGGGTTATAATTATTACTATCTAGGGTCTGGGGGTTACAAAATTTAGGGTTATAAGGAGAAGTGGTTACAACATAGTGGTAATAGGACATGTATGAAGGGTTGGAGGTGATATGGTTATGGGTTATATGTGTTTTTCATCAGAATATAAATTTATTATTAGTTAGTAGTTATGGAAGTTATAGAGGGGATAAAGATTATAGTGCTTAAGGGTTATAAGTTTTAGGAGTCATGAATTAGAGGATAAGGGAAAGGGTAGACAATTATTAAGGGTTATAGAGGTTAGGTATGATATCAATTAATTATTAGGGTTTACATTCGATAAGGTTTTAAAAGGTTTGATGGTTAGGGGTTTGATAATAAAGTCTAGGGTTGATGCTGGGATTGGAGGTTGTAAGGGTTACGGGTTATATAAGTTGGAGGTTATTTGGGTTTTTATTTAATGGCTATAATAGTTAATCATTTAAATTTTTAGGGGTTAACGGTTATAGTGGTTAATATTATAAGGTTTAATGATTATATTGGTTAGAGGCTACAAGTGTCGGTGGTTATATTGGATAAGGTAAGTGTGTTAATGATTAGGAGTGATAAGGGTCAGTGATTAGGAGTTACAAGGGTTAAGGATTCTAGTGTTTATGGTCTGTAAGATTCACTAATTTTTGGTTTTAGTGTGTTATGCATAACTGTTATAGGTGCTAGGTGTTATAATTATTAAGAGTTATCACAATTAAGCATGATAAGGGCTATAAGAGTCAAGGGTTTGGGTTTATTGGGTTATAAGGGTTAAGGATTATGTATGGGTAATTAGGGTAAATGATCATATTTATAGTGATAAGGACTTAGTTGTATGTATTTTGAAGGGTTAGAGGTTATACAAGTTAGGGGTTAGGGATATGGGTTCAAGGGTTATATGATTTAAGGGTTATAATGATTATCAATTTAGGGCTATAATGGTTCAAGGTAAGTGTAATAGGGGTTATAGGTTAGGGTCTATATGTGTTAGGGTATTTAGGTGTTTGGGGTAAATGGATGATAATGACTAATATCTATTGAATCTATAGGGGTTAGGTATTCATGGCTAGGGATTAGGGTTGATATGGACTAGTGCTTATAATTTTAGGAATTATGGGTTATAAAATCTATAAGGGTTAGGGGTTAAGTGTTACTTTGATAGGGTTTTTAGAGGTTTGGTGTAAGTGGTTAGGGTTATAGAGGTTAAGGATTATAAATGTTATGGATTAGGGGTTATAATATTCATTAAGTGTTAGTAATTGGTAGTTATAGGGGCTATACTAGCTAGGGATTATAATGGGTAAGGAGTTATACTAGTGGTAATAAGGATTAAGGATTTAAGTGGCTAGGGATTAATGGTAAAGGGTTTGGGGATTGAGAGATAGGGGTCATGGATTTGGGGTTATAGGGGTCAAGAATTATATGTATTAGGGGATATGAGTTATACATATAATAGGTTTTTTGAGGTTAGTTTTTTGTGTTATAAGGTATAAAGATTATAGGATTTATGGGTTATAAGGGTTACGCAGGGGTTATAATTATTAAGGGTTTTAGGGTATAATAATGATAAGGGCTATATGTTAGTGGTTAGAGTGGTTAGGGTTAATAGTGCTAAAGGGTTTTAGGTTGAAACTATTTTTTAAGGGTTTAAAAGGTTAAGGTTTCAAGTTTAGAGGTTGTAAGAGTTAAGAGTTAAAGGTCAAAATCTAGGGGTTAAATGCATTATAATTGATATTGTTACTTTATAGGGTTAAAAGCTAGGGGTTGAATTCATTATAGTTGAAAGTGTCACTTTCTAGGTTTAAAAGCTCTAGTTGGTAAGGATAAAAGGGTTACAATGCTTAGGAAACATAGGAATTGGGTGTTAAGGGTTATAACAATTATATGTTATATGGGTTAATGGATAGGGTTTTAGGGTTAGTGGATAGTTGATAAGGGTCAAGGATGATAACAGTTACAACTATGGTTGCAGGTTCTAAAAGTTATTGATTAAGGAATAAGGCAATAAGAGTTACATGTTATAATGGTTAGAGGTGATAGAAGGGTTGAATTATATACAATGAGGTTAGGGGTTATATGTTATAAGGGTTAGGGTATAAGAGTCAAGGTTTATGTGTTAGTGATAGGGGTTAAGGGTTAGGTCATATGGGGGGGTTAAGGTTTGTGATTTATAGGGGATTAAGAGTTATATTTTTTTAGGGTTTAAAGTGGTTAGGGGTTAGTAGGAAATGGTTATAAGAATTATGAGTTATATGAGTTACATAATAAGTTTTATTGTGGTTGATAATTATGGTTTTAAATGTTAGGGTTTATATTTGTTATCTATTATAAGGTTTAAGCGTTATGATTATAAGGATTATGGGGATTAAGGGTTATAATTATTAAGGTTTAAAGTGGTTAGAGTCTATAAGTGTTAGAAATTGGTAATTATTGCATAAAGGTAAGGGTTTATATGGTTTAGAGATTAATAGCTAAGGATTATAAGAGTTATACGTTATAGGAGTTACATGATCAAAATTAAAATGGTTAAGAGTTAGACATTTTAAGGGTTAGGGGTTAAGAGTAATAATGGTTAGAAGTGATAATAGTTAAGGGTTATAGGGGTTATGGTTTATAAGAATTACTCATTAGGTGTTAGGGGTAATGAATCTAGTTCCTAGGTTGCTTGTGTAGAGCATTGGCAAAGGGGTGTCCCTCGTTAGACAACCTTAAAAACCTAGTGTATACATGGTCGACCGCCCAACTTGGGGCATACTAGGACGACTTCTCTGGGAGTTACCTCCCTCCACCTATTACTAGTGCAACGACGTCCCAGTTCCTGGCTACAAAAAAGGCACATGTGTCAAGATACTGATTTAGAAAAAAAAATCCAGACAATTTTCCAAAATGTTCCTTTGACAATATTGTACACAATAGTTTTAATATAAAAATTATATAGTCAATAGAATCTCCTTATCACTTAGCGATTACTCGATCTTCAAATATACCATCTCCCTAGGATGAACAGGGGTTATGGCCAGTACAAGAAGACTACATTGAGAATGATGTGTTCCCTAATACGAGTAACCCATGTTTGTTATGCAATGCTATGCAAACGCACAATTAAATACATAAATAAAATAAAACACAATTGTACATATTCAAACTAATGAATTTCTTATTAAAAATACAACTTTCTTACATTAACTCAATAAAAATTTTAAAATATCAAGTTTATGAAACTAAACAATATAAATAGTGTAACACATAAAACAAGAAAAAATGATTTTTCCATAAAAAAAAATGTAAACAATTAATATACAAAAGAAAATTTTATTACAATATGACAATTTATATAAATATAACATTCATAATTAAGAACTTATACAAATATAACATCCATGATTTTTTACACTGTGTGATAATATAACCAATTAGAGCTACACATTCATAAAGATAAATATACTTCAATTGTTTCTTACCACCTTTACCACCTTAACTTAACATGCAGAAAAAAATATAAATATTAAACATAAAGAAAATAATAAACAAATAAAATACAATAAATTATAATATGAATTCCAATAAAATATAACAATTTATACAAATATAACATCCATAGTTTATATGCTATATAATGATATAACAAATTAAGGCTACCCAATCCTAAAGGGAAAAATACAAGAAACAATTTAACTACCATAAAAACAATCCCATCCAATAACAATCACAATGCCATGGCCCATTCCCTTATTCGAGAAGGGTTTCATTTAGTTATCATTTAAAATAATTATAGGAACTTTGGAAAAAGATAATTATGAAAATGGAAAACAATTTAACTACCATAAAAACAATCCCATCCAATAACAATCACAGTGCCATGGCCCATTCCCTTATCCGAGAAGGGTTTCATTTAGTTATCATTTAAAATAATTATAGGAACATTGGAAAAAGATAATTATGAAAAAGGGAATGATAGCAAAAAATATATATATATATATATATATTCCAACAAACCATTTTTTAACACAGAGTGGGATCATTCGATATTTTGTAGCACAATACAACCACAACTTATTCAAATTCATGCGCAATGAGTAGTGGTGAGCTTATGCACAAGTAAGAAAGAACCCACCAATCATGCTAACTTTCCAAGCAAGAATATAATCCAAAGAAAATGTAATCAAGTAATGGGGTTACTCTCTATACTATTAATAAATAAAACTCCACAACACGAATGCAAAACCATAATTCTAAAGGGAGATCAAACCATTTACACACACCAACATGTTTAGAAAGTTCTAATTAGTTATATACTTGGTAACATTCAAAGAGAAATTTTTTAATAGAAAACTCAATGAAAGAGACTTCTCTTCATTTGTGAATAGAAAACTCAATTCAAGCCAGAATTACAGTAAGTTTATTTTCAAGCCACACCTTGTATTCTACAACTCATATAGAATATCTCATATATATATATATATATATTTGATATAGTTGTAGAATATATCATAATATGTATGTTCACAAAGGAAATTAATTATTTACCAGAAATTCCATGAGTCAAATGTGTTTCATTTCCCACATTTTCCACTATTCATACTCATCATTGCCATTATAGAAAAAAATTATTACATAAAATATTTCATATATATATGTTAGGAACCAAATAGCAATATAGCATAGAAAAACCTCATAAAAAGTACTCAACACCTTGAAAAAGAGATAATTTCATATAATAATCCTCTTCGAGGGGGCAACCTTCTTTTACCCCACTTAAATGTTCAAGTACAAGATGATTCAAAATGAAAATGTCTCCTTGGTATATATAGGAGACTAGGAGGTATAATTACAACTAATGGCCTAGAGCT
>JASDQU010100999.1:182621-194930 GCA_032191745.1 Picea mariana
AACCCCTAACAAAACTCCTAACTAGTAAATATTGTAGCCCATAATTCCTATAACTTGTAATCCTAAACCACTAAAACCCTTAACTAGTCAATCTTGTGTCCCATAATCTTTGTAACCCCTAATCCTTGTAACTCATAACCCCTAACCCTTATCATTCACAACAAACAATGCATGTAGCCTAACCACATTTTCTTTATAACAACTAAACCTTATCCCTATTACTTATGACCTCCATAACCCCTAAACCTTGTAAAAAATAACCCTTAATCCTTAATATTCTTTGTAACACCTTACCCGTATCATTATTTAACCCCTATCACATATAAAACTATCATTTATAGTACCTAATAAATATAGACCATAACATTAACCCTAACCACTTTAACCCCAACAAGTAACCCTTGTAACATATCATTTGAAACACCCTTATCCCCTATCACCCATCATTCCTAATTTCCATCCATTCACCCTTACCCCTAGTTCTTATAATGGTTAACATACATAACCCTAACAGAGATATCCTCATCACTATAACATATAACCCTTAGATCRCTCACCCATTATAACCTTTAATTTTTCAAATATTTGGCCACTAACCTTTAACTTCTATACACATTAGCTAAATACTTTATAGTGCATAACTTCGAACACCTTTAATAACTATCTTCTTTAACCCCTAATAATCATAGCCTTAACTAACAACCAGTATAAGCAATTCACCCTTGATGAATATAACCCTTAATAAGTCATTATTATCATTCAGAGCATAAGCTTGCTTTTCACACTTTGATTTTTTCAAAGTAACAACATCAGAACCGCAACCTAGCCAATTAAGGCCAAGAGCATGTCATTGGAAAAAGGGATGGAAGGGAACTCAATAGTCTGTATTAATCATTACCCCATTCTTGAAGGCCAACATAATAGGACCATACCCCTAGCACACCTAATTTCTATAATCGATAATACATAACCCTTATAATGCATAACCTCTAACACCTAATGTTTAACCCATATAATGCCTAATATATATAACCCCCAACCATTATTACATTTAACCATTATGTCCTTTATAGCTCTAAGCACTATAACCTATCACTAGTAACCCTTATAACTTTTAACCTCTATAAACATTAACCCATATAACCTCGAACCATTATAACTTGTAACCCCTAAGCCATATAATTCATGTAAAACCCAACCCTAACCACTATAACCCCTAACGAAAATATATTATAACATGTAACCCTTACAACCCTTAAATCCTAATGGTCATCATGCTTCCCCTAAGACATATAGGCCCTAAACACTATAAATTTTAATCCATGTAACCCATATCTCATGTCATTTTAATCCATGTAACCCATATCATTATTTAACCCCTATCACATATAAAACTATCATTTATAGTTCCTAATAATTGTATACCATAACATTAACCCTAACCACTTTAAACCCAACAAGTAACCCTTGTAACATATCATTTGAAACACCCCTATCCCCTATTACCCATCATTCCTAATTTCCATCCATTCACCCTTATAACCCCTAGTTCTCATAATGGTTAACATACATAACCCTAATAGAGATATCCTCATCACTATAACATATAACCCTTATATCCCTCACCCATTATAACCTTTAATTTTTCAAATATTTGACCACTAACCTTTAACTTCTATACACATTAGCTAAATACTTTATAGTGCATAACTTCGAACACCTTTAATAACTATCTTCTTTAACCCCTAATAATCATAACCTTAACTAACAACCAGTATAAGCAATTCACCCTTGATGAATATAACCCTTAATAAGTAATTATTATCATTCATAGCATAAGCTTGCTTTGCACACTTTGATTTTTTCAAAGTAACAACATCAGAACCACAACCTAGCCAATTAAGGCCAAGAGAATGTCATCGGAAAAAGAGATGGAAGGGAACTCAATAGTCCTTATTAATCATTACCCCATTCTCGAAGGCCAACATAATAGGACCATACCCCTAGCACACCTAATTTCTATAATCGATAAGACATAATCCTTATAATGCATAACCTCTAACACCTAATGTTTAACCCATATAACACCTAATATATATAACCCCCAACCATTATTACATTTAACCATTATGCCCTTTATAGCTCTAAGCATTATAACCTATCACTAGTAACCCTTATAACTTTTAACCTCTATAAACATTAACCCATATAACCTCGAACCATTATAACTTGTAACCCCTAAGCCATTTAATTCAAGTAAACCCCAACCCTAACCACTATAACCCCTAACTAAAATATATTATAACATGTAACCCTTACAACCCTTAAATCCTAATGGTCATCATGCTTCCCCTAAGACATATAGGCCTTAAACACTATAAATTTTAATCCATGTAACCCATATCTCATGTCATTCTTAATCCCTATAACCTCAAACCCTGTTGGATACATCGACCACACTGATAGGGGGAGGTGAATCAATGTGTGGCTCTTTTCACAATTATTTCTTCCTTTAGTTAGCTACCACTTCAAACATTATCATTCATTACTTGCATTCACTATTAGTTGCTTGCATGTAAACATGTATCAACAACATTCATCAATAATAAAGAACTATGAACCATCATCATAATCAACACAATGAGCATCAGATATATGTGTAAGATTTTGTATTACGTTGTTACATGAAGACTACAATCTCTAGGGATTTATCAACACCAATTGAAAAGAGCACCAACTCAAAGAGGGTACCAACTCTCAAATACAAGACCCAACTTGCAGAGCTCAACACCAATTGAGATGTGAGGATTCTAACCCTCAAGTACAAGACCTAGCTTGTAGACAAAAAACACTATGCCAAACTGTACCAACAATATTCAAATATTTCCTATAGGTACGCGACATGTATATAATGCAACATGTGTATGTATGTGAGTTGTCTTCTTGCAGCCTATGTATGTGAGTTTTCTTCTTCCAGCCTATGTATGTACGTGACCTATCCTCTGTCATCCTACATACACCTTCAAAAAATTAGGGTTTTCAGTTTTCTAGAACTCCAAAACTTCTGGCCCTTCAGACCTTTGATGCCTCTGTCACATCAGGTTGTAACCTGTCACTATATGCCATATCATCAACCATATGCATATGCATATCTATACCATGTCATCAACGAATCATTTCCAATAACTTATGCATGTCCTTCATGCACACATCATCATACAACATAGATATCCATAAACTAAGTACAAGTATACCAGTACAATACCATACATAAGAGTGTTTCTCACTCAACCAACCAACCAACATATACCATATCCATGTACAATACCAACCATATCAAGAATGCCTCAATCATTCACCATATCATAAGTAAATATATGCATAAAAACATACATGTAACCATACCAAATATTTTGTAGCTGATCTGAACCTATAGAATGTTGACCTAGGAACTTGCTTCCAGACTCTGGGGACCTGGCACCAACATCTGCTCAAGTGTCCATGACTTTTTTAGATGTATGTGACCTCCTCTTCTTCTTTCTGCGTATGTACATGACCTGGCCTTATGTGTCCCACGTATGTACGTGACCTATCCTTCTACAGCCTACGTACAACTTCAAAAAACTATGTTTTTCTTCAAATTATGCAACTCCAAAACTTTTGTCGCCAACCCTCCTTTGCTACCTCAGAATTGCGTAACTTCATATGTATCAATGAGTACCTGAAATAAATCTTTCACAAAATAATAGATATTAAATGTGCTCAATATTGGATGATAGTAAGAGACCCTTGCTCTATTATTTATACTCTCCAAGTAGCTTCCTTTATGAGTTATCTTCTAACTTCTTTAACCAACTTCTTTCTTTTAGGGATAACCCACTTCTAACTAATTTTTCCACTTACAACTATTTTATCCACAAATAGTAAACTCTCCACTTCCACCATGTACAAAATTTCAACGTGGAACACAACTCCAATATAGATAAGTTACACAATAACTCATTAAAGAATAGGGGAACCCCCTCCAAATAACCCAATACCATTCATACTTCACAATTCGCATCTCAATAATGAATACATGATCTCTTATATATATCTATTCACAATTTCACACGAGGCCCCTTTATCACTAGGTCGACCCTATTACATATGTATTTACACATTACATGTACATTTAGGAACACATGTTTAAGACTAGTCAATAGGACTAGTAAGCTACCCTATCTTGCACAGGGTGTATCTAAAAAAGTAGTATGACCCAGAAGCTGAAATTTTTATCACAAATACCTTGATAATTTCTATGAATATCCTCCAGGTTTCATGGTCTAACACATTATATAAAAAAAAATTATAGTGAAAATTCTACGATTGACTAAATTCAGGATGATTCCATAACCATATCTTACATAGTCTATATCTCCAAAAGTATAAGTCTCCAGGAGCTTAAATTTCAACCCAACGTACCTTGATCTATATACTAAATATTCTCCAAGGGGTTCCTTTTGAAACGTTGTAGAAAAAATGTTATAGCTAAAATTCCAAGGTGTCTCAGATGTAGCAGCGAAACCCCAAGACCTTGAGATTTGATACCAAATGTTATGATCCAAATAATCAAAATATCATAAAATAATAGAAGTACACACCATGTACATAATGTCAACGTGGAGAAAAACTCCAATATAGATAAGTTACACAATAAATCCTTAAATAATAGGGGAAACCCCTCCAAATAACCCAATACCATTCATACTTCACAATTCACATCTCAATAATGAATACATGATATCTTATATATAGCTATTCACACTTGCACATGAGGCCCCTTTATTACTAGGCCGACCCAATTACATATGTATTTACACATTACATGTACATGTAGGCCCATATATTCCCCCCTTGGGGTCATATCATATACATTTAGCCATATATATTCCCCCCTTGGGTCATAACATCAAATACCCTTTCATTTTTATTCTCCATGTCGAGTAATCTATCTCATCAAAGAAGGGAACTTCATCTATATAGGGCACACTTCATGTTCATTCATTTGTGTGCCCATGGATCTCCTTCAAGCTTGTAAGGCTTATAGTGAAGACTTTCTCTAATACCAAGTGTTGTCCACACCGACCACACTGAGAGGAGGGGTGAATCAATGTGTCTCTCTTTTCACAATTATTTCTTCCTTTAGTTAGATACCACTTCAAACATTATTATTAATTACTTGCATTCACTATTAGTTGCTTTCATGTAAACATGTATCAACAACATTCATCAATAATAAATAATTATGAACCATCATCACAATGAACACAATGAGCACCAAATATATGTGTAATCTTTAGTATTATGTTGTTACATGAAGACTACAATCTTTGGGGCTTTATCAGCACCAACTGAAAAAAGCACCAACTCCAAGAGAGTACCAACTGTCAAATACAAGACCCGACTTGCATATCTCAGCACCAACTGAGATGTGAGGAGCCCAACCCTCAAGTACAAGACCCAACTTGTAGACAGAAAACAATTTTTCAACCTATACCAACAGAATTCAAATATTTCCTATAGGCACACTACCTGTATATACTATAACACACATATGTATGTGATTTGTCTTCTTACAACCTGTGTATGTATGAAACATGTCCTTTATTAGCATGCATACAACTTCAGAAAACTAGGGTTTTCAGTTTTCTAGAACTCCAAAACCTCTAGCCCTTCAGACCTTTGTTGCCTCTGTCACATCATCCTGTAACCTATCACTGCATATGCATATATGTACCATATCATCAATCAACCATATGCAGATATGTACCATGTCATCAATGAAGCATATCCAACAACCTATGTATGTTCCTCATGCATACATCATCATACAATATAGATATCCCTTGATTAAGTACAGGTATATCAGTATTGTACCATACATAAGAGTGTTTCTCACTCATTCAACAAACCAACATATACCATATTCAAGTACAAGGCCAACCATATCAATAATGCCTCAATAATTCACCATATCATAAGAAACTCTAGGCATCAAAACAAACCTATAACCATACCATATCTTTTGTAGCTAACCTAAACCTATAGAATGTTAACCTAGGAACTTGTTTTTTGACTCTAGGGACGTAGCACCAACATCTACTCACATTTTCATGAATTTTTCAGATGTACGTGACCTCCTCTTCTGATTCTCACATATGTATGTGACCTAGCCTTCTATGGCCCGCATATGTACGCAACCTGGCCTTCTACAACCCACGTACAACTTCAGAAACTAGGTTTTTCTTCAAATTTTGCAACTCTGAAACTTTCATCGTAAACCCTTCATTTCTACCTCAGACTTGCATAACTTCAGATGTGTCAATGAGCACCTGCAATAAACCTTTCACAAAATAATATATATTCAGTGTGCTCAATATTGGATGATAAGAAGAGACCCGTTCTCTCTTATTTATACTCTCCAAGTAGCTTCCTCTAGGGGTTATCTTCTAATTGCTTTACCCAACTTCCTTATTTTAGGGCTAACCCACTTCTAACTACTTTGTCCACTTATAACTATTTTATCCACAAATGGTAAATTCTCCACTTTTAGTTGCAACAAATTTATTTTTAATTATTTACTTTTTGCAATCACTTATCCCATGATTAACTCCTAGTTGCAACCACTTTGACTAGTCAACTTCTTCTAGGAGCTTCTAGAATAATTTGACTTTTTTGACCTTCTAGGGGATTCTAGATAACTCATGACGGTTATCCAACTTTACTAAGCCAAATATCCTCAACCGTGAGGGACTACATGACGTATCACATATCACCGGAAATGTCACAACGTGTACTATCCATCTATAATATTATCACCTGCAAATTACTTATCTTCATTACATTATTCCTCAAATAAACTTGGGTTCCTTACCCATACCTCTGGAACTAACGGAATGTGCTATCATACATACTTAAGGTTTGACATCAATACAATATCACAATATCACTCTCCAAGGGTTGACATCAATGACAACCAACTATCCAAACCAATTGTCTATCAATCTAAACCAATTGTCTGAGAAACCCTTATATCCCTTGACCCCTAATCCATAAGAATAATAACCCCTAAAATCCATAATATTTATCATCCCTATAAACACTAACATATGTTAACCATAATCCATATTCCACCTAGCCCCCAACCCTTAACCATTATAAACCCTAATCCCTATCTCATCTAATCCTTAACCTTTATGACCCATAATAGTAATAATCCCTAACATTTATCAACAACAAGCATCAAGGATATAACCCCTAACCACTATATTGTATAACCATTATAATTTCTAATACCTAATAAATAAGCATTAACCCCTATCACACTTAACCCATTACCCTTATCACCTCTAACCCCTAACCTCTATAACTCATAATTAATAATCCCTATAATCCTTAATATTACAATGTTAACCACTCTAAACCCTAACTCTTAAGAACATGTAACCACAATAAACACTAAATACTAACCTCTAGAATCACTAATTACTATAATTCCTAAACATTATAACCCCTAACTCATATAATCCCTAAAACCTAACCTAAACCATACCCCTTAACATGTATCACCCATAAATCCTATCACCCTAAAACTTTGACAACTAACCCTAAACCATGAAGCCTTTTAATCTTTAACCTAATTAATACCTAACTCCTTACACATATCACCCCTAATTCTTATTACAGATAATAATAAATTATAATAACCTTTAACATCTATAAATATTATAAAATAACCACTCTAAATGTAAATAATAACTCTCAATATTTATAACCCTTTAACCAAAATCACCTAGAAACCCTAAACCCTAACCTCATAACCATATAACCCATGTAACCATTAATTCCTTACAAGTATCACTATAATGCATACCAATGTTTAATCCATAATCACAACAACCGCTAATGATTACAATGACTAACCCCTAGAACCTATGACTGAAATAAACCCTATCCCCCATAACTATTAACCCAAATGACCACAAGCACTATCTACCATAACCCTTAATCCATACCACCTATAACACTTATAACCCTTATCCCTAGCAAATATTACCTCTAATCATTAAAACCATTAACCATTCAAATCCCTAAACCTATCCCTATACATCCMTACCACCTCTAACACGTATAGCCCTTAACCCTAACAATTATAACTCCTAGTCATTAAAACCATTATCCCTTCAAATTCCTAACCATATGAAAGGAAATAAAAATGTGAGAGAAATAAAAACAATAACCAATAACATGGAAACAACAATATTTTATCCTAGAAATCCCAAACTAGGAGAAACCAGCTAATAGATCTATTAGTTCCTTTACCAAACCTGGTGAAGCTAGCCAATATTCGGGCCCTGACCAAGTGATCCTTCACCGCTCATGTCCGGACACTTTACAGTGGAGTGTCCTAAGCCTATTTAAAGGCTTGATTACATGTAATCCACGAGCTCAATACCATGGTTCACCAATACTATGTGCCTAAAACCACTATTGTTGACCTAACAACTTTGACTATTTTACTGAGTCAAGTTTAACCTAACATTCCCTCCTTTAAATTTGAATTGGGGTTTCCTATGAACAAATATGGCTAAGCTGGCCAAGTGATATTGCACCACTCACCTCCAGGCCCTACCCAACTCAAATTTTATAACCAAGGTCTCTGATAATATGGTATGTACCCCCTATCACTTAGATCTACATATAGACTCTATTGGTAATCTACCAACGGTATGCATGTTGTACCAGGTCTTATAATCGTATGTTGGTTTACATTAAATTTTCAACTCCATTATAATAAAAAAAATTACTCTCGCCTTTACATTCCTCATCTTCGTACCACCCATGTATTTGTGAAAATAAAATCCAAACCCAAACTACACACCAGGTCATTCTAGATCATCATCCAAACACACTTCCATGCCTCCCAAGAAAATACCAGCACTATCATCTCCAATACTGGTGCCATCATGCAATCTAATGATCTAGGGATTTTCCTTTTCCACCACCACCACAATCATCAGTATATCTTCCACTGCCTTTAACCTTCTCCAGTCGTGCATCCATTCACAGAATAGTCTTCCAGGTGGGTTTTTCATGCACTGCTCCTCATGGGATTTCTTTTGTTGAAACCCTAGCTCTGTACTTTGACCATTGTGTCAGGGGCACTCCATCTTTCTTCATCATCAAACCACTCTTGTGAGAGAGTCTGGGTTCACCTTGCTATGATACCACATGAAAGGAAACAAAAATTCAAGAGAAGTAAAAATAAAAACCAATAACATAGCAACAACAAGATTTGTGTTAGAAAACCCAAACCGGGAAAAACCAACTAATAGATCTATTAGTTCCTTTCCAAGCCCGACTAAGATAGCTAATCTCTTGGCCCTGACCAGGTGAGCCTTCATTGTTCATGTCCTGACACATTAAAATTGACTGACCAGGGGCTCAATACCATGGATCACCGATACAATGTGCCTGAAACCACTATTGTTGACCTAACAACTTTGACTCTTTCACTGAGTCAAGTTTAACCTAACAACATATCCCTATATAAAGAGTCCCTTTTTTTCAAAAATAAACGGGATAAAATCCATTCTATATTTCAACCCATATATATAAGTAGTCTCTACCCCTGTCAACCCAAAACATTCAAGTCCCAACTTGGAAAGAAAGAGATAATTTTTCCAAAGGTAAATGGGATGTTAGTAAAGTATAAATCATGAGTCGTAACCTAACCTAGATAATCCTGGCTACTAAGTGTATTAGCATAGGTAAGGTGGGCAAAAAATCATGTATAGCAGCCACATTTGGCTATAAACTCGTCTTGGCCAAGGTGTTTGCCAGTATCATTGGGATACTTCCTTATCTAAGTGAGCATCTATGTATAGTAGCTCAAGGATTAGACCGTCTAATGGTGCAGTGAGCATCCAACCAGGAACTAACCTAATCTAGTCCAGCTATGATTGGTCTTGGGAAACACCCCTTATCATAGAGAGAACCAAGATACCATTACAAAATGTGTGGAAGCATTGCATTGTTCTCCAAACCAATAGCATTGATTCTCCATAAACACAATGTACCTAAACCCCTATAATCGCAAACCATTCACGCCTAAAAATTTGAACCCATATCAACCCTAATCATTATCACCCATAAACCCTAGAATCTAATCCCCAAATTATATCATCTATAATATCTAGGTAATATTACCCTTAACTAGTATAAGCACTAATTTTTAAACCATAATAATTGTAACCCATTACTAGCAATCCCTATAAACCATATCCCCATTAAACCCTCATACCTCTTACCCTTAACCCCTAAACTATAAACCATAACACCTAACGCTTAACCCCAATTCTTATTCGTTATAACCCCTGAACTCTATAACATATAAACCCTGACCCTTTTCATCCCTAACACACAAATGTGAATACCTCTAAATTGTAACAACCATAAACCATAACCTATAAAACCCCAAACCTCTAACCTCCATTACCCCTATCCCATACTCCCATAATTCCTAACCCTTATATCCCCTAACCCATAATCACTATAACCCCTAACTAATATCCCATATAACCATAAAATATTATATAAAATAATAAATAACCCATTTAAAACCTAATTATTATTAACCTTATCTCATTAAACTCCTAACTAATGTAACCACTAACACTTATCACCCTAAACCTTAACTAATATAACTTGAAACTTGTGATCTTTATAACCATAAATTCTCAACCCCCAATTATTATATAACTTAACAAATAAAACCACTAACACATATGATGAATAACTATGATAACTCTAATCCCTAACCATTATAACCATTAACCCTTATATCCACCAAATACTATAACCCTTAACAAATGAGACCTAATGATTAAATGTCATAAGCTTTCACAGATATAATCCTTAAACATTGATTTCTTACTTTTATAAAGCATGACCCTTATAACCATATTATAACACTTCTCTCCTACTCCCTCTAGATTTTATAAATAATAAACTATCTTTGCTAACCCTCAACACTAAACCCCTTAACTTGTATATACCCATCTCCTAAAATCTATTAAGCCATCCCATAACTACTACGGCCATTAATCAATTAATACCATAACCCAAAGCCACTATAACCCTTAATCCATAATCCCCAACCACTAATCACTTACGTGTATGGTTTATATCATTTAAACCCTAACCCATATAATTTCTAATTGGTAAATCATGTAACCCATAACCCTTATAATCTTTATCACTCGTAACTATTATAAACCTTATCTCCCATTCACTATCACATATTATTTATAGCATATAATCTCAATCACCGCTAATACCTATTACCCCTAACACTTATAACACATAACCCCACAACACAAACCATCAGCCACTAAAACCCTAACTAGTAAATGTTATATCCCATAACTATTATAGCATAAGATAACCCTTGCAATTATTAACCCCTAACCCTCATCACTACTAACCATTGACATGATACCCTAGTTCTTAATAACCCTTACTCATCTAACCCTAATTCATATCATCCTTAACGCCTAAATCACCAACCCTTAAAACCCTCAACATATGAAAACCTTTACCTTTCACCAAAATTAACATTAACTATTAAATCCTATAATAAATAATCCCTAACCCTTACCCTTGTAACACATAACCTTTGAACCATAAAAATTGTAATCACTAACTCTTAACCATTAACCCTTATAACCGAAAACACTTATCACAGTTTATAACAACTAATAGTATTTCGCAACAGCCATAAGAAACTTAACCCGAAATTACAAGAGAATATAGTGAAAACTTAGCATTTATCAAGTAGATTATTTAGCACTTATCCCAAGAAATTTATGAGTATGTTATCTAGTAATTAGAGTGAATTATGCAGAAAATTACAACAATTAGGATAGTTGTAGAAAATATTTTCAACAACAGCAACTAAATTAGTATATTAAGCTAAGATAAGGTTAGAGAAAGTTAGTAGAAGCTTTAGACAATAGAGTTTGAGAGTTTGATCAATTCCTTCACCAGAGATCAAGTAAACTAGTGCCTTTTTGGGCTATGGAGTCATTTATAACAACAATATAACTTGGAGAAATAACTATGATAATAATGTCTAAGGATGATGAGATGAAATTTGAGGTGCTAGCACCTTAGGGCCTCAAGTTTCAAGTCCCAAAAGGTGAATTTTTCTATAGAACAAGGTTTTTGGGCTCTGGTGAATTCTTCTTCTTCCTTAGACTCTTGAAA
>JASDQU010100999.1:199095-211129 GCA_032191745.1 Picea mariana
ACATCAGAAAATTTGCATAAAGAGAGGAAAGCAGAAGAAAGAAAATGAACAGTTAACTGAAGTTGGCCATGCCAAGCATTGTAACGGGTTATTTTTGGGATAGATAGAATAGGGATTTAATCCCTATATTTTGGATATAAATATGTAACGGGTTGGGAGATTTGAGGGTCTAAAGAGCGAGAGACTAAGCGGTGAGGTTGAATATTATGCAAGGGTCATGAATGTAATAGTTAGTTAGTAAGATGAAAGATGAATAAAGAGAGAGTTTAGAGATAATATGTTGTCTTGTGTTCTCTTGTCTATATGCGCTTATGAATGATGTTGTTATGCTTCATAGACTAGACTTATTTTATGGATTAATTATGGTGCAATATTCATGAATGATTGTAAGAATCTTTCTAATAATCGAGAACATACATAAGCTAGAAGAAGGAACAATGACTTGAGTATCCTCCTCCTTTTCCCTTACTACTGCAGAAGCCTAGTTCTTGCAGTCCCAATAGATACCTTGGGTGAGACTTCATCTGTGTAAGCAGGTGATTCCTAAAGGGTCAGTGTCTTGTGGGTATTTTGGTCATAGTTAAAATGAATTGTTGGACCTCGACCAAGTTTTGAGGAAATCTTGGTCAGGTTTGACCACTTTCTAGACTTCGACACAGTGATCGAGGAAGGAGCGCCCAGGCGAAGCTAAGATCATGGATCTCACTTGTTTTTGCGGGCTTTGTGGACCCAGCAAGGGGTTCATTAGGGTTTTTGTAATGGGTTATGGGATGTCATCCCATGGGTTTACCCATGTTTAGGCTTTATTTTAAAAGTATAAATAAGTAAGATTGTAAGGATGAGTAGTAGTAGTAGTAGAGAATCGATGTAAGGGTGAATAGCTTAGAAGGCTAAGTGCAAATAGTTATGATTTTCTTTGTGCAATATAATGCGTTTGTAAGGCTTTGTGCTTGATAGAGGAGTTGGATTTGTGCCTTGACCTAATTTTAGGAAGGAGGATCTGGTGCTCAGTGCACAGATCTCATGTCCTCTGTGAAGCTTGGCTCTGTGGCTTAGTGCACAGGAGCAGATGAATGTAAGAGATTGAATAATAATAGATAATAATAAGCATTTGGTGGATGTAGCCCCACACCGGGGTGAACCACTTAAATATTGTGTTTGTTGTGCTTGTCATTGATATACCTAGTGTCGTTGTTATTATGTATGATGGATAGATATGATGTTTCTTAGTGATTTACTTGTACTTTATGAATGAATGTTAGATCCAACTTCATGTTGTAGGCTAAGTGGTTGAAGTGTTTACTCTTTTTTGTTACTGTGTTGATCCATAGTAGGGTTTGATTTGCAATGTTAATAAAAGATAATAAACTAATGTGTATCATCTTCTAAGTGTTATTAAAGTGTTGTGTGAAGTGTTATAATCACATATATGTGTCCCAAATTGGTTACAAACACCTGAGTCCTGTAACCCCCCGTGCCTATATCTCAGGTAAGACTTTGCCTGCTTCACAGGTGTTGCTGAAAGGGATGGTAGTTAGGGTTTTGTTGGTGCGATGTTGAAGCATTGAACCCTGGGTCTGCCCCTGTGCCAACAAATGGTTCTATTGTTGGGACCTGAAACTGTGATTATTGGGAACTGAAGTAAAGAAAAGAGAAGCTTTGTGCATAGATATGTTGTTGTAGTGTGTAGTATTCTACTTGACTTGCGAAGCTCTGTGCGAAGAAAGAAACTCGATCTGAAGAAAAGAGGTAAATCTTTGTGCTCTGATAAGAGTAAGATAAGCGAAATATTTTGTTTCCAAAGAATGAATTTAGGTATGTTTAATAGATTTTATCCTAGTCTAAAAGCTAGGGCATGATTGGAATAAAGAGTTGATTTGAATAAATTTGATAGAAATGAAGAAAGATATGGTATTCCTATGCATAGAAAGAATTTTTGGACAAATAAGTGGATGCAGGAACCTAGAAAGATTTTTTTCAGATTGCAGGCCCAACACTATGATCCTAGTGCACAATATAGAAGAAGTTGGGTAACTTACAAGAGAAAAAGAGGATTGACATTATGTTATAACTGCAGAAGACCGGGACATCTTGCTAAGGAATTCCCTGGTACAGATCCTAGTTGTATTTATTGTAAAATTGTTGGTCATGAGGTTGAGGATTGTCTAAGGATGATTGCTAAAGTTGAAAGGATGAACATGAGACAAGAAAACTATGAAGGAAGTCAAGAGACTAAGAGTATGTTAGAGAATCATCAAGAGAATGAGTCAGAGAAAGATCAGACTATGTTATCACAGTTGAAAGAAACGATGAATGATCACAAAGGTGCCAGTATACCAAACATCTTGAAGGTGAAACAACGCATAAATGCAAGAATAGGAGACTTCGACATAGACTATGTCTTAGATGAGTAAAAACCAGTGAATATTATGACAGAAGGCACTTGGGAAATTTTGGGAAAGCCTATTGTGACACCTTCATTGGGAAGGATAGGCTTGTTTAAAGGAAAGATGATAACCCTATGTGGAAGAGTTACTAATGTACATGTTATCATTCATGGAACATCGACTGAAGAGGAATTTGAAGTTATTAAATTCGTTGAGAACAGCAGCCCGTTCCTACTTTTGTTAGGAAAGACTTGGATCGAGGAGGATCAGATCAGAAGGAAAGCAGAGGAAGAAATTAGAGAAAAGAAAAAGTAAGAACTAAGGGATTTCATAGCTAGAAAAATAGATTGACCGATAGAAGAACAAGAAATCAAGTTGAAGAAACAGAAGGCAAGAGAATTAACTGTCGAAGTCAAAAG
The DNA here is from genome assembly GCA_032191745.1 of Picea mariana. Taxonomy (NCBI): domain Eukaryota; kingdom Viridiplantae; phylum Streptophyta; class Pinopsida; order Pinales; family Pinaceae; genus Picea; species Picea mariana. Next base: position 201,902 of record JASDQU010100999.1, read on the forward strand.
AACGCAAGAAGGTTTGAAGGATCTATCTATGCAAGAAGGAAGAATTCCCACCCAGGACTTAATAAGAAAAGAGGTATTAATTTTGAACCCCTTAGAAGCACATCAGCAATACGAAGTCACTACTCTAGGAGAAGATAAGAATAAGAATGGGAAGAGGAATCCAGAAACAATTAGAGAGACTCATATCACAAGAAAGAAGGCAAGGAATATTAGTAAGAAGAAATCCAAGTTGGGAAAGCTACAGGAAGTTACAGAGAGAAAATGGAAGACTTCGCAGGAGGCAAGTTTGCAGGATTTGAACCTCGCCGGAATAGCAGGACCACGCAGAATGGGACTTCGCCCTGACGAAGCTATATGACTGTTGGAGGCACCCCAACCATTAGAACGACACTCTGGAATGGCTAGGAAATGGATTTATGGGCGGACGGACCACATTTGGGACATTGAGACCACACCATAATGGACAAATTCACATTGATGGAAGCATTCCTACCCGTTGGAGGAATTTGTTACAACGCTCGCTTATTTAACCCGTCGGACGCTATGTTGGGACCACTTTTTTCCACCCGTGATTATCTGACACAAGAAGAGAAATGATTGTGTGTGTTGAGTTGTGCTATCAGACCTCGCCATCTGTTGTTTACCCCACTTGTTCGTTCGCCTACCCCGACCCATATGTTTAACAGTAAGAATGTCAATCGAACGCACTAAGTTAGAAAATTCCGTCAAGGAGGTTCTTAAGAATTTTATGGCTGATAAAGCTATGTCTAAAGGAGTACAAGCGTCATCGACCAGGGGACTCCAGGCTTCCCCTTTGGCTGGACGTCGTTCGAGCCGTGTCAACCCCACAACTGAGCAATGAAGTAAGCATCGAGGTGATCTGGCTAATGTGAAGTAGATCCTATCGATCTTACCAAATTATATCTCGCCTTTGACTAGTACGGTTAACCGCGATAGCATCCCATAGGACTTCGAGTACACTTTGATCACCGTGTACATCCTGAAAGGAATACAGGTAGTTGGGAGCCAGTTGGGACAGATCCCACTACTTAAGAATAATGACTTCAACCTTGGAGATAAAAAGAACTACGCGATGCTCGTGCCCCACAGATATTTGACGAAGACGACTGGGAAGAAGCCTCACCTGGTCTCCTAGCCTTGGATTAAGGAGCTCATGTAGTCCATGATATTGAATGTGATGAAGATTCCCCATTTTGGCTGGCACCAGGAGGTTAACACTTGCGTTAAACTCCTCTTGTCATGCTACCATGGTGGATACCTATGGCTCGACTGGTGGATTATTGTTCTGACGTTGATCCACCTGATTACGGGATTGACCATGCATGGACCCGACCCTCAGAATTTTTACACAGGGAAGACCTCGAATCGCTCCCTGGCACAGCGCATCAAGGAGGCTTATGGAGAAGTCGAGAATGGAAAGTGAGGCTACAAGGTAGCCTCTATTCAGAATGGCGCAGTGTGCCTCCTTTGCCAACTCATAGCTATCAAGCTTGTAAGAAAGAATCACCCCATGCAGGTCATCGGATTCATGGTGGACAATGCAGGAAAATGTGTGGAGGGAATGCAGATGAATTGGGCGATTTACCTCGTCAATGACCTCGAGAAAGACTATCGTGAATCTTAGGATCAAGGATATGAGTTCCACTTTAGTTGGATTCTCGTATTGACTTCATTTGTCACTTGGAAAATGTCGAAAGGAGCCACCTTTCTAGAGATCGAACCATTAGAGTCATTGGTCACTAGGTTCTCAACCTTGTGGTACACCAACGACATGTCGAAGCAATGGCAGTCAAACGTTGTGTTCCATGCATACTATCAACAATTGAAGGTTTCCATCAAGTCATTCCCGTGCATGACACCGCGCACCTTGCACCCGTATAGATCGATAGCTAAGTTCCGCACAGATCCGTATTTTATATATATAACAGCACGTAGAGATGAGAGCAAGGAGGAGTTACAATCTTATTACAAGATGACTGATGAAGACATGGAGCAGATCATGAAGGAATGGCTGGAAGAGTTTCAGACACTTGTTGTTAATGTTGAACTCTTCGAAGATGACATTATAGGAAGCCCCTTGGTCACCAGGTTCGAGCATTTAGGACAGTCCAGTGCAAAGAAGAAGAAGAAAAAGAAGGAAGTTCAAAATATAGAGACTAATGAGGAGGGCAGTTCCTCAGAAGAAAGTGGATATGGCTCGCCTGCAGGAGGAGGAGGAGAAGACCAAGAAGATGGACAAAGATAAGGGGAAGAAGGATAAAAGAAAGGAGAAGGTGAATCTACACCACTGAAATATCCCCTTACTGAAATTGAAACACCGCGGAAAAGGAAGGTTTCTCCGCAGAAACTGTCAGCAAGAAAGAAGACACGTGCCAGTAATCCTGATCTAGAGGCCACGCTCATAGAAGATGATATCAGTCTAGTCCGTAGAGTGATGGAGGATGTGTCTGAAGATATCTTGTAGAGATATGGAGTGAAGAAAGAGGAGTTGTATGGAAGGGTCGAGAAGGATCTCAAGGAGATACAACAAGCTATTCAATTGATCTGCGCAATACCTATTGTGCCTTCCTCATCGAAGACTGCATAATTGGGGGATGAACCCACCCAATTGAGAAGATTAGCAAATGCAACAGAGGCTTGACTTCAAAAAGTTCAAGAAGAAAAGGAAAAGGCTACAAAAGCCCTGAAGCAAGAGAATGATGAAGTCTTAGAGAAACTACAAGTTGCGCAGTACTGTGTAACCTCTTATGAAAATGAGAAAGATTATTTTTGGGCAATGCTTGAGGAAGACAAAGTGAAGATACAAAGAGAAAAGGACCAGCTGCTTGTAGAGAAGACTACGGTCAAAGAAGTGGTGAGAAAAGAAATTTTCTCTATGCTAGGCTTGGCATAGGAGGAACATGATTGAGTCGAGGTTCAAGTGGTGAAGCTCGCTGAGGCCATCCAACAGCTTCAAGCCAAGATAACGGAGTTGGAGAGTCAAGAAGTATCAAGCACTCTACAGGAAGTACATGATCAGAGGGAGGAAGCCGCTAAGAATGCAGTTGGAAGGATCATATCCCTCACCTCAGAATGCAAACAGCTCAGCGACAGAAGTGCGCAGACTTATGAATGCCTCACAGAAGATCCAAAGCTAAGGAAACTGGAAGCACAGTTACAGGAGGCACAGCATCAGGAACTGTCAGTACAGGCGCAGATGAAGCTATTGACTATGGTAGAAAAGATAAATAGATCTCAGGAACAACATGTGGTACAACAACATATTACTGCCATCCAGGGTAGGGTAATGGAATTCATGTAGAAGATGCAACCTGTGCAATATGAAGCCTACAAGGTGTTTGAATAAATTGAAGGACAAGGCTCGCAACTAGACCAAGTGGTTGCAATAGTGGAACAGCACGTGGAAGAGCCTATTACAAAATAGATGATACAAGAACTCACTGAAAAGGAGGCTCAGGCGAAGCAGCAAGTTGAGGTAGCTCGAGTGAATCTCGAGGCCTTCAAAGTAGCGTTGCCCATACCTGAGTAACTCGGGTTGAGTCATAGGTGAGTGTTGGGGGCCTGTTGACCCTCGACCAAGTTTTGAGGAAATCTTGGTCAGGTTTGACCACTTTCTGGACTTCGATGCAATGATCGAGGAAGGAGCACCCAAGCAGAGTTGAGATCGTGGATCTCACTTTTTTTTGTTGGCTTTGTGGACCCAACAAGGGGTTCATTAGGGTTTTTGTAATGGGTTATGGGATGTCGGCCCATGGGTTTACCCATGTTTAGGCCTTATTGTAAAAGTATAAATAAGTAAGATTGTAAGGATGAGTAGTAGTAGTAGAGAAACGATGTAAGGGTGAATAGATTGGAAGGCTAAGTGCAAATAGTTCTGAGTTTCTTTGTGCAATAGAATGCATATGTAAGGCTCTGTGCTCGATAGAGGAGTTGGCTATGTGCCTTGACCTAATTTCGGGAAGGAGGATCTGGTGCTCAGTGCGCAGATCTCTTTTCCTCTGCGAATCTTGGCTCTGTGTCTTAATGCATAAGAGCATATGAACGTAAGATATTGAAGAATAATAGAGAAGAAGAAGAAGTTGGTGGATGTAGCCCCACACTAGGGTGAACCACGTAAATATTGTGTCTATTGTGCTTGTCATTGATCTTCCTAGTGTTGTTGTTATTATGTATGATGGATAGATCTGATGTTGCTTAGTGATTTACTTGTACTTTATGAATGAATGCTAGATCTAACTTTGTGTTGTAGGCTAAGTGGTTGAATTGTTTACTCTTTGTTGTTACTGCGTTGATCCATAGTAGGGTTTGATCTGCGATGTTAATAAAAGATAATAAACTAATGTGTATCATATTCTAAGTGTTATTAAAGTGTTGTGTGAAGTGTTATAATCACATATTTGTGTCCCATGTTGGTTACAGACACCTGAGTCCTGTAACCCCCCCTGCCTATACCTTGGGTGAGACTTTTCCTGCTTCGCAGGTGTTGCCGAAAGGGTCAGTAGTTAGGGTTTTGTTGGTGCATTGTTGAAGCATTGAACCTTGGGTCTGCCCCTGTGCCAACATGAACCTTGGGTATTTTGAGCACTCAACACACCCTAAAAGTATTTTTCAAAATCTTTTATTTTTGGGTACCACTTTTTTCTTTCTAAGTCAGAGTTTGTATTATGGATGAATGGATTTTTCTTTCTTTTATATCATTAAACCTTATCATCGGCCTTTTTTTGGTTTTGACGAATTGATTTTTCTAAGTAACAATGCATGAAATGTCCAAAAGGTGCATGGTTTAAAACCCTTAACAATCGTCGATCGACAAATTTTGGCCTATAAGATAGTGTTTTCACATCACCGATACTCTTCGTTATCAGCAAGTTTCGAGAGGTAAATTGCAAATGGAATAAACTGCCATCACCGATCGTCGACATATCTTCGGCATTGGCAGAATTCAAGAGATGAAACTACGAAAAAATTTCACTTTAAAAAACTTCGTCGATCATCATTATGACATTGGTGTTGATAGAATATAGTGCGGAAACCAGACTTATGGCTAGAGGAAATCACTGATGTCGAAGTAATGTTCCCACGAAAAGGTCGAAATCAACAACCATGTGTCTTTGTCGTGTAAGTAGTTTGTACGACGCGGCTTGCTCTCCCTACGTCATCTCTTGGTGTTTCCTGTATCATGCCCACATCTCCAAGTAAACATTTCCATGCCAGTATTGTATGGATTTTTGGGTCAGCATCGGATCTTTCGGCTAAACGTATCAACGAAAAGCGCTTAAGAAAAGAATCAATCGTCGATCCGCTCATTTTCTATTGGCAGACTGATAGGACATCATACGATGGGGATTTTGTCAAATATCCCACATTCTACATCGGCGATCCTAGATGCTCTATGTTTTGTTTCCATTTGAAGACTCTTCCTTTTTCCCCTGATGTCGATCATACCAGTGTTGAAAATACGAGAAGGGTCGATAATTTGATGGGATACTTTCAACAGGGATAAGATCAGATTTTTTTATTTAAGAGGCCAATTAATGTTTTTATCAACCCACATTACTATCCTGCGCGTCGACCAAGCAGTAGAAGTTTGAATCCATCGATGATCTATGAAGTAACCCGCTCCCGCGCTGCCAATTTTCATTGCATTTAATCTCGATCATGGTTCGGATTTAGTGATGGATTGTGGAGGGTGCATTTACAACATTGAATTTAAGAACTGATGCGACAAAGTAAGTATGCTCTCCTTTTAAATTACAAATACATATTCAAACACGTCATTCTGTGCACAAATCTGTTATTCCCTAGAGCAGTCGAAGGAGTGAGAGAGAACACCTAAGAGATTACTGCTGATCTTTAACTCTAAACCAGATTAATATTGTGAAAGGAAGAGGTATGCATCGTCTTCATCATTTCTACATTTGAAATTGCGTCCATAATAATTTTAGAGGTTGGTATCTCACTCTGTTTGTTTGTAGAAAATGCCTCCAAGAAAGCCAAAAACCAGGCACTCACCAAGGATTCCCAAGATAAAGGAACCAAAGTTCAGGGAAGGATCTACGTCGAGTTCCACAAGGGATTTGGATTTTGCCTCAAATACAGAATTGGTTATCCACATGTCCACCAAGAAGCAGTTTATCTAGCCTCCAGCATTCAGTGACACATAAGCGACCACATAATCTAAAGTGGTGCTCCCGCATTGGGGTGACATGTGCAACAAAATTAGTCAGGAGGACTACCCTGATTTCATGCCTCACAACAATCCAGATGTTTGAATATTGGATGATGAGGTGTTTCCAAACATTCGGAGGTCAAATCTGCACAGGGTGGCTAGTCAGACCTCGGTTTTTACCTGCATCGAAGCCTTGGGATGGATAATTTACCATTGTGACATGGTAAAGTGCACCATCAACAATGAACAAGGTGACTTTGTTGGTGTTTTCCTTTCGATAGAGGTGCAGAAGTACTACAAACTTAGAGACCCAAAGGAAAGGATAAACATAGACTTCGTGATCAAGTTCTACTAGATCCATCATACCCGCTGATTGTTAGCCTCATGGTGGAAAGAAGACAAGAAATTCACAAACAAGATCATTGGCTGGAACAACACAGTAAATATTTGAGAGCCATACATGTATCTGATGGCATTAATCTATCAATTATATGGAGAAAATGATTGCTCCAAATTTTCAGAGGCATGGATTCCCTTAGCATACACCATGGAAATTTTGGGGAGCACCTTCAATTGAGGAGACATTATCTCCAAGAAGCTCAGTATAAATTTTTCATAGGATCATACACCAAAGGAAGGAGAGGTTTCGACTTTCTACATGGCATCCTACTTGCTAGATGTAATTTGCGCAAGGAACAATTTTGCAGGTATGAATTTGAGCTGGCATGTTTCTGAATTTCATGTACATGTCTATTTCAACATATTGTGGGAAAATAGATATAAGAGATCATATGTTTTAATATGCGATGAGTTCATATCCAGGGTTTACTTCCTCATTTTTAGAAAAGAGTGCCCTCGGCTTTCGGTGGCGGCAAAGAAGATGATAGAAAAATTCGGCCACTAGTACTTCGAAGAAATGAGCACTTATATTAGAGTGTTCAGAGCAGCCGACGCACCCCACCTTCTCCCTGTTTATGTCCTAGATCACCTCATTTTGGGGGATATTTGCTACCAGACCATCTTGTAAGGATACAATGCCTCCCTGGTCAAAGACAAGAAGAGAGCTTTCATTCCCTATGGTTTCCACATAGGATTTTACATGGTCAGAGATATTGCACATGTGAAACAGAAGGGGCTCAATCAGCTCGAGTACCGGTTTCAKACAAGTCACTTTTGCAATCACAATCCCAAGGGATTAGTTCCCCAACACATGGCTTAGGTATCCTCATATTGGTCGTATTCTCATGATAACTATGAAGACAAAATATTCACTAAAGGCRCCCAGGACTAGGAGGAAGTACTACAAAGAAGGGCCAACTTGAATATGACTAAGGTCAAAGTGATGTCCCTGGACAAGCAAGTTGAGACAATAGAGAAGACATCTCAAGAAGCTCTCAGGGTCAGAGACGAAAGCAGAACAGTGGAAGCAGGAAAGGCACGAAGGAGGGTAATGTTATTACTGGAAGAATCCCAAAGAGCCATACTAAGGGAAGAGCAAGATCCCCCACTTAACCCTTTGATTTAACCGATGAGGATTACCCCGATCAAGACCAACGAACAAGAGGTAGAGCCAAATGGCTCAAGTGCCGCTCCACCAACAAAAATTATCGATCATGATGAAATTATCCAGATGGTATCTCTGATAACAGTTGTAGTTCAACAAAGGCCAGTAGAAGTATCAAGCAGAATAGGGGTGTCAGTATTTCTTGTGGACCTAATCACTATATATAATGATGATGAAGGCTCAGAGGTTTCACGCATATCTTTGGTTGTAATCACCCAGGAGGAAAGATCAGGTGAATTATCTACTCTGACTCCCAATGAAATTGTATCAGAATCTCAGGAGGGCATCCAAGATGCCAGAATCACTTATGAGGTTGAATTCCTTAGTTCACTTGAGAAACATCCGACAAGAGAGACTCAGTCGCATGGTACCATCTCCAAAGATGACATGGACATAGATGAACAAGGAGGAACAACAAAGATACCAAAAATTGGCACCCCATCAGTCGAACCTTCAATTGGTATTGAGCTTCCTCCTACTCCCTCATTTGGAGTGAAAGGGCACTCAATCTTTGAAGCCATGTAGGATGAACAGCCCATAGAGCATCCAAGAAAATCCCCTACCAAGGAGATGAGCGTGCTCAGCCATGAAACAGAATAAGAACCAGCATAAGAATATACCATGAAGAATCTCTACACACCAGGAAGCTTGGGCAATATGTTTTCCTAAGGAGATCAATAGATTATGGAGCCTGTGGATGAAAACGCCGATGTGTAGGCCATTTCTTATGACAGGAAGATAAAATCCATGATGAAAAGGACGGTCAAGAAAATAAAACTCACCTTGGATAGCACTCTACTCATAACCATGGAATAAAAATTATTTGATATAGAGCATGCTAAGATGACCGAGCTCATCGGAGCTGGAATGGCCATAAAGGATGCCACACTTGACAGAGAAAAGAAGGATGAAGAGGAGGCATCTTCCATGAGAAAATAATTGGACCATCTTCATCATCAAGATGAGTACTACCAGAACTCGACATAGGTAGTGGTGCTCATAAAGAGTGAGTTCTGAAAAATGTATGGGAAATTCAAAAGAGAAAGAGACATCTTCACCACCCAAATATTCGATCTTCAAGAATATACTTTAATGGGGATGACAACATGAAAATATATGCATCGGTGGTTCGAAAAGGAACATCATGCCTTAGAACGAATCGATTACAACAGTGAAATACAGAAGGGATGTGATTCAAAGCAGCATGGTATCCGAGTGTTGATGGATAGTAGCATCACTCGAATACATAATGCAGTCAAACACTAGGTGTCCATGGTCCAAGAGCCTCATCCAAAAATGCAAGAAAGGTGGGCAGAATGCGAGAAATGCTGGGAGAAAATCAACCTGAAAATGAAGAGCATTAATTTTCCAGAGTTTAGTCCACCGGAATATTTCTACGACTTACAAGATATTTTTAAACAACATGCAAAGCAAGACCTGGCATGGGAAATGGATATAAATCATGATCTCAGGT
>JASDQU010100999.1:255023-267787 GCA_032191745.1 Picea mariana
AGGAAGCTATCATGTGGACATGTGGGTCCGTTACTATCCTTTAACTCCCTATTGTGATGTAATCTAAGAAAATCTTTGAAACTATCCTAGATTGAACATGTGGGCATGTATGGGCCCGTTACAAACCTTTAAACTTCCCTAGTGTTTTGATCTAAGAAAGAAAAATTTCAAACACTATCCTATCTTTGTATCATGTGGGCATGTATGGGCCCGTTACAATATTAAGATGTGTTTGAAAAAGAAAACTAAGAGGGGTCCCAAGAAGGGTCGTTGTCCTCTCCTAAAGGTTTTAATGTTCTTAAGGGAGATGAAATCGTTTCACAATCTTTTTTATTCTCAAGGTCGCTTGAAGGTGCGAGAGAAGAGCATACTAAGCGATTGTAATTCAATTTCTAGTCCCAATGTAACTTAGATGTGATTAAAAATGATTTCCACCTTATCTTGTGAGTCAAAACAAGTCATCCATGTGGCAAAAAGAAAATAAGGGAAATTAACTTTTATCCTCCTAAGTGCCTATGTGTTTTTGACTAACCCCTTTATATGATGAGGGGACTAAGTGTGGTGCAGTTTTTAGAACATGCTTGACATCATTTTTAAGAAGGTAAATGGCCTTACCCACATCCCAACAACTTACAATGTGAAATTTTGCTCAGATGTGCAGCCCCTAGTGAGGACAGAGGCGCACGAACAGAGATGGGTCTGAAAGCGCATGCGCACAGAGAAAAGCTGTCACTTAAGTGCATGCGTGCACGATGCACGTCTGTGGGGTAGAATACCCGCACACTGGTGACAAGCGGTCGAGAAAGAAAAATCCAGATGGATTTCTCTCAATTCTCCTTTGAATTGGATGGTTGACAGGTCGTCTTAGGCCGGTTAGTGCACCTGCAAGTTAAACAAACTAAAAGAAGAGAAAAATAAACCCAAATGAGGTAGGAATTTGATACCTTTCCCCAGTGGAGTCGCCAATCTGTTGCGCCTCTTTCGTCACCTTGGTGAGAAAATAAGAGGTGCTTACAAGCTCAGTTGGGTCTACTGAGCAGGACAGTTGTAGAGAAAAGAGTTAGAGAAAGAAAAACAAAACTATAATTAAGAAATAAACTAATAAAAACTAAAATCATAAGCATAGGGACATAGAGATAACAAGAACAAAAAGACCCATGTCACCAATGTTTGAGGCTTGATCTATTGATGAAAACAAAGCACCAAGAAGAAAGGGGAATATGAGTCCCTTCTTCCTCCAAGGGAAGATTCTTGGACCCTCACTAGTAGCTCTTCTTACAACAAAGAAAATGAAAATGGTGATGAAAGAACTCTTTGCAAATCCACTCAATGGTGAGATGGATTGCCCAATGTAATGGTACCAATGTGCTCTTGTCAAGGATGGAGTCCTTAAAACAATATAGGCAGCATAACATTACTTTGAATTCCTTGAGCAAATGAGGTGCATTCATGGCTTTTTATAGCATTGCTTTGGGCTTTTGTTTAACTGCTTTGTAGTGTGAAAAGAGGCCATTTAGGGCATTTTTAGGTCTTTGACCAGCCCACCATTCGGATCCATCCCGGATTTGGAGGTCAAATCGGCTTGGGAGATAAACCATAAGTGGTTGGGAGGCCGACCACATTCATAAATGCATCGTTTAGCAGGTGTGTGTATTTTTGCGCTAACATTCGCGCATCGTGCGCATATGCGTGCTTTCTACGTTCATGTTCCACGCATGTGCACGCGCGCCCAACATCTGCAAAGCGCTCTTCAATTTTTCACTACTTTGTATAGTTTTTGACCTTTTTTGAATGTTGTAACATTAATTCAGGGCCATGAATGACTTCATTACTATTTGACGATGCTGAGTTCTTGTAACCACGTGCAGACGAAATTTCAATGATAACAGGTAGATCAATGTATTTGTATGTAATAAAGGTCAATATTAATCAGGCCTTTCAATAAAATAGAATAAGGCAGATGTAAGAAGACCTAATAGAAGCTTCTACTTCTAGAAGGATCTTCCTCTAGATGCTTCTCTTAATAGACATATTTAGTATAAATAAGGGTCGAGGGTATGAAAACCCTAGCTTGGAGATTATTGTAGCAGAGCGTTGCTCGACTAGAGGTTGCCCCCTCGAAGAGGCCTGTGAACATTGCTTTCTGAATCAAAGTGTTATTTCAGTTGTTGTTCTCATATTATTTATGTGTTATTGTGGAGATTATGTTGGTTATATTATTGTTATTCTACCATTTCTATCATTTTATTTATGTTTTGCGTATTTATTATATCTAGTATCTTGCAAAGTAGTACCCATATGCAACCCGCATAAATACAAGATGACGGTCGAGAAGCTATTGGAATGCTATAATGTAACGAATAAATAATATGAGGAAGAGGATTCGAGGAATGTACAAATACCTGAGACAGAAGGAACACGTGCAATATAAGGGACAGAGTTTGCATCCTCTATGTACACACAACCTAAAAATACAAAGAAGGTCAACATTGGGACAAGAGAGAATCCTAAATTTTCACAAATAGGAGATTATTGGAATGATGAGACAATTGAGAAAGTTGTAGAATTATTGTGGGAATATCAGGATTTATTTCCAACCACATTCTCCAAGATGAAGGGGGTAGTAGGCAACTTAGGTGAGATGAATATCCCACTAAAACATAGAGCTAAGCCAATACGACAGATACCTTACAGGTTAAACTTGAGGTACAAGGAGAAGGTCAAGGATGAAATAGACAGGATGTTAGACGCATGAATCATTGAACCAATCGAAAAATATGAGTGGATTAGCCCAATGGTGGCACAGGAAAAGAAGAGAGGAGGAATTAGGATCTGTTTGGATCTAAGGAAACGGAATGATGCATGCTTACATGATCCATTCCCAACACCATTCATGGATGAAGTACTAGAGAATGTAGGAGTTCAATAAACTTATTCATTTACAGATGGATTCTCTGGGTACCATCAGATAATAATTGTGCAGGAAGATAGACACAAAACCACTTTTGCAATGGAGTGGGGCAGTTATTAGTATACGATTATGCCATTTGGATTGAAGAATGCCCCCATCTATTTTCTAGAGTAGTAGTGGAAAAATTCAAGGAGTTCATCCATAAATTCTTGGAAGTTTACTTGGATGATTAGATGATGTTTAGTTTACTACAGGATCATATAAAAGTTCTTTGTCTCAGGTTATATTGATGCAGACAGTGTCAAATTTTGCTGAACTTAAAGAAGTGTATCTTTTGCACATTGTTTGGAATTCTACTAGGACATGTAGTATGAAAACAAGGACTATTAGTTGATCTAGTAAATATCGCAGTAATTATGGGCTTGGAACCTCCGACATGAGTCAGAAAGCTAAGGGAAACTTTGGGTCATACAGGTTATTACAAGAAATTTATCAAAGGATATGCGCAGATTACAACACCAATGGAAAATTTATTGAAGAATAAATCCAAGTTTCAATGGAATGAGGATTGTCATAAGGGGTTGGACACTTTGAAACAGTAACTGGTAACCACACCCATTTTGATCTTTCCGAAGTGGAAAAAATAGTTCCATGTACATGTAGATACATCGTCCATAGCATTGGGCGCAGTATTGTCACAACCCGGGGAAGGGGACATCAATCATCTAATTGTGTTTGCAAGTAGGAAGTTGTCTACATCTGAAAATAATTATACCACTACATAATGGTAAGGATTGGAAATGGTCTATGCGCTACAGAAGTTCAGGCACTACTTATTGGGGTCCCACTTCAAGATGTATAGAAACCATTCAACATTAAAGTACTTAGTCAATAAGCCCATACTAGGAGGAATAATATGAAGATGGTTGTTATTATTTTAGGAATATGACTTTGAGGTCATAGTAAAACCAGGAAAGTTGAATGCAGGACCAGATCATATCTCACGCATATTGACCGGAGAGGATCCAGGTAATTTAGATGATAATTTCTCAATGTGTAGTTATTTGTAGTAAGGATGGTGGATGATTACTTCGCGGACATTGTCAAATTTATAAGTATAGGTATGGGCCCCTCTGAAATGACAGTTGTGTAGAAGAAACAATTGGTAGTGAAAGCAACAAATTATTAGTTGATTGTAGGGAACTTGTATAAGTTAGGGGCAGATGGAATATTGAGGTGTTTTTTACTGGAACATAAAAGGTCGATTATATTGGAGGAAGCGCACGATGGAATTGTTGGAGGACATTACGTAGGAAAAGCAATGACACTGAAGATTTTATGTGTAGGGATTTGGTGGCCTACACTGCAAAAATATGCGAAGGAGTATTGTCATTCCTGCGACGTATGTCAAAGAGTGGGAAAACCATCTAGGAGAGATGAAATTTCATTAAACCCACATGTTATGCTGCAAGTATTTGACAAGTGGGCCATTGACTTTGTACGACCAATCAATCCGCAAGCAAGGAGATCAGGGGCAAGATACATCATCACTCTGACAGAATAATTGACAAGGTGGGTGAAAGCATCACCAATTACCGATTGTACTGCAGAGGCATTTGTGTGGTTTCTATTCGAGAATGTAGTCACGAGGTTTGGATGTCCACGCATGTTACTTAGTGATCAAGGTATGCACTTTCTGAACAGAACAATTGCCACACAAACTGAGGAGTTTCATATACATCATCAAAAGAGTACACCACATCACCCGCAAGTCAATGGCATAGTGGAATTTTTTAATAAGATCTTGGAGAATGCTTTGATAAAGATATTAAATGTAGGGAGAGATGATTGGGACTTATGCATCCCTGCAGTACTATGGGATTATAGAACTACAAGAAAGAAGTTGACAAGGAAGACACCTTTCTGGTTGGTCTATGGACATGAAGCAATGATGTTGATGGAGTTCATTCTACCTAGCCTATGCATTGTGGCAATCACTGAGCTCTCTGATACTAGAACGATATAGGAGATATTGGCGCAGTTGGTTCATCTTGAGGAGGACCAGTTTATTACAGGATTCCATCAATAGGTATAGAAATCTAGAGAGAAGGCCTGGCACGATCGCCACATTAAACCAAATAAATTTCAAGTTGATGATTTGGTACTACTCTATGATGGTAAGCATCTGCAGCATCCAGGGAAATTTCATATGCATTGGTTGGGACCCTACGTGATCCCATAATTAAACAAGATGGGTGTTGCACAGTTGGAAACCTTGAATGGACAAGTCCTGGAAGGAATGGTGAATGGGAATTGGTTGAAAATCTATAGAGATAGTCGACAGTCTGCATAGTAATTTGGGTTGTGCCGAAACCCTTGTATTATAGTAAATGTAACATAGTAGCAAGAAAAACAGGAAAAAGCAAATAAAAAGTAGAAAAAAGGAAAGAAACCAAATAAAAATTAGATATAGGAAAAAAGAAAAAGAGTGTTTGAATACCAAGGTATCAGAAATTGCGCAGCTAAATTGATCATTACACATGAAGATAATTTTGCGCCAAGTCCAAAGACAAGATACGGATGGGCCTGACTACAAAGTAGATAGATAGAAGAGCAAAGAACCATTGCACAAGTTGGCAATGAAAAGACCATTAAAAGAAGTTAGGCACAAAAATGACAATTAGACAGTTGGCGTGGCAGGTCATAAAAGCATCGTATAATCCTTAATGGGAAAGGCCGCTAGAAATCACGAACAGATCAACAGTACAAAAGGAAAATCATAAGGAAATTTTGGAAATAAAGGAGCATTTAGTTACCAACTCACCAACTACGACGCCATATTGGACAAGGAAGTTAAGGCGGGATGAGACAAGTATACTTGGCACAAATGCACAAAACACCAAAAGGGAAGGAAACTCTAAGTCATTATTGCATGCAAGCATGAGCGAACATAGTTGAATTACCCAATCCAAGTTAAAGAGACCTGCACAGATACACAGAGTTCATCCACAAGTCCATCATACAGAGAGAATGGCACCACCGAGAATGGGAGGACCATCCAGCGCAGCGAAGAAGCAACCAAAGCGTAGAGTAGAAGATGCGAACATCGAGGAGGTAGCTGGGACTTCGGCCCTAGCACCACTAGTCATTTTTCCCAAGGATTATTTACCTCCAAGGAAGGATGATGCAACCCCAATAAAAGTACTAGTGAATGAAAAATACCCATTACCAATAGCACCAGTTCCGAACGGCATCAGTAAAGATGAAGACCTTCTCTAGAACGTGGCCAGCCTGAAGTTCATGGATCACGATATCACTGATTCTCAAAAATTCCATGAGTTGGCCAAGGATAAATATTTATGCACAAAGACCACCCCAGGCATGGGATAAATTCTAGTAGAACTGCAGGAAAGGGCATTGGGCTTGGAGAAATCAGGGATATTGAATTTGTTCGAAATTCCACATTTCGGGAGAAGTATGGAAATCAATGCATGTGTCAAGGTGTTACTCAACTGCGTCTATGGGGGGGAAATTTGGCTCGAGCCCCCAGTATCGATTGATACTATTTTAACTATGCGTATCATGGGGTTGAGAAAAGCACGAGAATACCCCTCATTATTGTTCCAAAAAATGGGAGAGCGAGCCCTCTATGAAGCCATGAAAGAAAAAATTGGCACATTCAGAGGAAAAAGGGGTTTGGATGTGAAGAGCATCAGTAACAGGAAGTTTAGGTTTATGACGTAGGTTGTGGCCTACAAACTGTTGATAAAATTTTGCAGAGATGAAGTACGAGCGGAAGTAATTTCATTTGCAGAGAAATACAAGGAAGACATTCAGATGAACTGGGAGACATTTCTAGTTAACGAATTTTTATAGGATTGCACAAAGGCCCAGGAGAAGGGCATGGAATTTCACTACGCATGGTTGCTAATCCTCGTTGCATTTGTCGGGTGGAAATATCCCATGTATTACCAGCATATTCGTACTTCAGGTCGCATCCCTTTGGCTGCTAGGTATACCAACCTGTGGCACACAACAATCAAGAGACGAAAGAGTGACAACAACACTTTTTTTATTCCTCTTTGCAGTTTATTACTAAGGTAGTGGAGACCACACTGCACATACCAGAGGAATCAGTCATCACATTTAAGGATATCTCACGATTCAGAGCCGACATGCACCATATGTATGTGCAAGCCAAAAAGGATCATGTGCGGCAATGCTTGCCAACCAGTTACCATTTGACACTAGAAGACATGCACTTAATAATTAGTGATTGGGAGGATTATTGGAAGAATACAACAGACAAGCTAGGGCCCTCAGAAGAGGACGAAAACCAAGACAACAATGAGGAATAATAGGATCAGACGAATGGCGCAGGAAAGCATCCTAGCCAATCTAAATTCCCTAATGTGAGACTCAAAAGAAAATATAAGGAGCCGAAACAGACAGGTGGGGAGTGAAAGAAAGCTAAGGCATAGTGGTAGAACTTGTTTTGTATTTTAATTGATGATGGTATGGATAGGATTTTGTATCATATCTGCAATTGCACAAAGTAAATCTTGAAGGAAGCTGCAAAGAAGCACGAGGACTAACAGAAGAAGGCCCAAGATCAGCTTGGAATCCTTCAGCAACTCCTAGAAATAGAAGGCGTCGTGAAAGACCACAGGTCAGGGGATGAACCATCCACTAGACCGAGGATAGAAGTGGACAGTGCATAGACGACTCTAACACAGTTCTCAGGGGAACATAGAACCATATATATTTAGGCAATTGCGTTAGATTTTCTAGTGGGTGAATTATACGAACAAATACAAGTGTTGGGCCAACTTAATATAGTCGTGTCCAGACTACCCATCCAAAGAGTACAATACTTACAAGAATAATTAGTGCAGGAAATAAAGCATAGAGGAGATGCAATGCACCGATACTTGGACAAAATGAGGGACGAAAGAGCCCAAGTGCATGGACAATACGAGATGGCCCTTCGACAAAAGAAGTTCATTGAAGGTCGTATAGAGGAATTTATCAAGAATAACGAGGGTTCAGAGGAAAGGGCCATGAAATCCCTACAAGAAAAGGAGGAAGTTGAAGCTATGATACAGAAAACACAAGTTGTTGTCCAGAAGTTATACAAGCAAGTACCAGAAGTTCCCTTGGTCATAGAGGCCACTATGGAGGAACAGTTGTCGAAGATTGGAGAATTCATGAAGAGCTTCAGGGAATAGATCCAGGATATACAACTGAAGAGCACGCCCAAAATTCCACCTGAGGTGTGCGAAGGTAGAATGAGGATGGCAATGACAACAGTTGAAAAGATTAATAAATCTAAAGAAGAATGCACAAAAAATTGCGAAGAGAGTACGAAAGTGTGGGAAGATCTCATGGGAGACCTAGAGATGAAGGTCATAGAGGCCAAACTGTGAGAAGTGCAAGAACATGTGAACAAGGCACTAGAAAAGGACACTACATTGCCACTAGTCGATTGTATGGAAGCCATTTTGTCTTAGTGATAGGCATATATCAAAGTGGAGAAACTAAGGGATCAATAGAAGGTCCTTTAGCAGAGACTCGGACCTAGGTAGGAAGAAGCAGTAAGGATTATTAGAGAATTGACCACTGTACAAGGTAAGGTCAAACAAGTTGTGGCAGAAATAGAGAACAAACTCACGGACTTTACTGTGCAAGCCATAGAGGAGATAACAACAAAAGAGGCCACAGTTTTCATAGAGGTAGAGGCTGCTAAGGATGTCGCTCAAAAATTCATTGGAGCATGAAAGAACATGCAACAAGACTGAGTGGCTCGGGATGAGCCACATGTGAGTGTTGGGGGCCTATTGGATAGAAATTTTTGGATGCAATTTAGGAGAAAAACCTAAGTATAAAGAAGCACACAAAAGGAATAAAGTGCGCAAAAGAAAGTAAGCGCGCAGGAGGAAGACAACCCACAGATAGAAGAATAAAACAAGTGAGCGAGAGAATAAATCATGAAGGATGACAACACAACATTCTAGAAATAGAAGAACAATATAAAATTTGTATAAAGAACGGAAAGTGGAAGAAAGAAAATGGTTGGTTAACTGAAGCTAGCCATTCCATGAATTGTAATTGGTTATTTTTGGGATAGATAGAATAGGTATTTAAGCTGTAGATTTTGGGTATAAATATGTAATGGGTTGGGAGATTTGAGGATCTGAAGAGCAAGAGACTGAGCGGTGAGGTTGAATATTATGCAAGAGTCGTGAATGTAATAGTCAGTTGGTAAGATGAAAGATGAATAAAGAGAGAGTTTAGAGATAATATGGTGTCTTGTGTTATTTACTTGTCTATATGTGCTTATGAATGATGTTGCTATGATTCATAGAATAGACTTAGTTTATGGATTAATTATGGTGCAATATTCATGAATGACTATGAGAATATCTGTAATAATTGAGAACATACATAAGTTAGAAGAAGGAACAATGACTCTAGTATCTGCCTCCCTTTCCCTTACTACTGCAGAAGCCTGGTTCTTGCATTCCCAATAGATACCTCGGGTGAGACTTCATCTGCACAAGTAGGTGATGTTGAAAGGGTCGGTGTCTTTTGGGTTTGTTGGTAATAGTTTAAACGAACCTTGGGTATTACAACCCATGCGCAGACCAGTTAATTTAACAAACACATGAAATAAATTGCAGATTTTACTTACTTCACCAAGCAAAAACCCTAGTTGCAGATTTTTCCACCAAGAATAAGCCAACAATCATCCAAAACTTGCTCCTCCAAGCCTACTGCATGAGTAAAAGAGAAAAAAATATGCCAAAGAGGGAGAAAATTTCAGATCAATTCCTCTTGTGAGAGGAAAGTTATGATGAAAAATGAAAATGGAAAGGCCTCTATTTATATGAGGCCTTGCAATAATAATTTTTCCATAATTAAAGGAGGTTCAACCCCTTTAATTTGCCTCTAAAATGTACTTAAATGAAAAACACATGAAATAAACCCTAGTAGAGTGATGTTTCATGGCACCCATTGGCATCCCACTTTAGACAGAGGTAAAATTCAATGTTCTTGTTACTATTCATTTCCACTAACAAGTTGTGCATGATAGACTATTGCAGATGAAAGGTTTCGATGGATAGGCACCTTCATTGGAAACCAAGGGTAGTGAGACCATCAAAAACAATTTGTGGAATTGACCATCAATAGAAGAGAAATTGAGGAATTGGTTGAATCCAATGCCTCATATAATTTCTTGCAGATGGAATTGTCAAGTGAAATCAGACTTAGAATTGGTTCATGCGGAGCTTCAGTCAAGGTAGTAGCTAGGGTTGCATCCACATTTCACATTCAATTGGATAAGTAAAAAATCCAGGATGAATTCATAGTGTTGGGGATGGATGGATTTGACGTCATTCTTTTCCAAGAGTTCCTAAGGAGAATGCAGTCATTCCTCGTTCCATTTTTGGAAAAGTTGGTTATACTTGGTGAGAGGAATCCTTATGTTGTACACACAATAGTAAGGAATATTAATGGAAGAGTGTGGATTGTATCCACACTTAGCATGAAGAGGGTATTCAGGCACCGAAAATCACAATTTTTTGTATCGATCACTAGGGAAATGAATGAGGGTGGAGTGGGGACACATATTCCACCAGCACTTGTCGATGTGTTGTATGATTTGTGGATTGGATTCATAATTCATTTCCAAATTTTCTCCCACCTAGGTGCACCATTGACCATGATATTGAGATGCAACTAGGGATTCAACCTTTGGCTAGAGCTGCATATCAAATTTCAGGACATGAGTTGGAAAAGTTGAGATGATAATTGAGGGAGTTGGTTGATGTTAGATTCATAAAACCTTTTAAGTTACCATAGGGAACACTTTTCCTCTTACAAAATAAGAAGGATTGTTTGGGGCTTTTGATCACAAGGGTGAGCAAAAGAGAGTCTCTTAAATACCCTTGTAAGCTAACAAGGCATAACAAAAAGATGGTTAGCAATTTAGTGGACCTGCAAGTTAGAAAACAAGATATAAAGCCAGCAAATAACAACTCAGAATGAGAAAAAAATAAATTATCATAAACAAGTGATGCATGACATTGAACAAATGAAATGGTTACCCAATAGAACTAAATCTTAGAATTGAGTGCACTAAAAGGAAAAATATGGGACGATGAATCCCCTATTCCTACTAAGGGAGGGCCCTTTGATCCCCCAAAAAACTAGAGCTATCACTCTCTAAAGGTGAGTCTACAATGGTGAAAAATACCCAAGTCTTAGATTCACAGGAGGTGTAAAGATATCTTTATGCTACACTTGCTCAAAACTAATGGCTCAAGGGAAAGATGGCTTTCTCCAAGAGAATTTTGAATAGGATAACAATGTTATGGATTCTTCTCCTTTTTTGCATACAATGATCCTCTATTTATAGGAGGATGGAAAGATATTTTTCAACTAGTTACAAGTGTGAATGGGAGGCCTTTAGAGGTACCTCCCATCCCTTTCAGTGATCCCGAGGAATAATTTTAGGGAGACTTAGACACACTTCACTTGTCCAGTTTGAGAGACAAGTTTCGGAGCTGCAGTTGGAGAAGAGAGAGAGATAGTGGCGCATCCTTAGGAGAGAACTTTTTGTCTCAGTTTGAGTTATCTCTTGGCATTGTATTGGCTATCTATAATAAGGAAGTTTTGTTGGGTTTTCTTCCCCTAGAGGGTTTCCTAGGATAAATGTTGTGTCTCTTGTGATTGTGTATTTCTCAGTGATCTTGTCTTATGTTGTCGTTATCTATTGAAATGCAAAGAACTCTAATAATGGCTTAAGCATTAACATGGTATCAAATCCAAGCTGAAGAGAGCATCTTTCACAAGAAAAAACTGAAAAATGTCACTATTGTCGTACATGCAAATTAGGGCTTTTTGATGGTGAGGTATTTCAGCCCCAAAACCATCTAGAAAAGTGTTCCCTCCCTCAAGGATTACTTTGGCATCATCAGCGCACCTTTTCAGTGGCTAGATCTCCTAGAAAGTGAAACCCTAGTTTTCACAAAGTACTAGAAAACCAAAAAACCAGAGCACCAGAAGTACCAGAAGTACCAGAGTACCAGAAGTACCAGAAAACCAGAAGCACCAATCCATAAATCCGCAGATCAAATTTGAGGGGGTAAAAGTTGGAATTTCATAAATCTGACTGCACCAACTAACTTGCCTCAACTTAGCGCATCTATCCCTTGGATCAGAATTTCAAAATTCAAAGTTTGAAAAATTAGGGTTTCCTCATAAAACCCTATGTTGCAGTTGCAGTTTTAGTACCAGTTGCAGTTGTAGCCGTACTACCAGTTGTAGTCACCCTTGAAGTTTTTAAAGTTGGTAATGATTACCATTGCTTCCAGTTGGAGCCACTACCTGCAAATGCTATCAGAGGTATGTACTCACATATGTTTAAATGGTTAAACTTTAAAGAATATTTGCAGGAGAAGGGATCCCTTGCCATAGATCCAGAAGGGTCTCAAGATCCAACACATTCAAAGGGATGATGCAACCCAAGTGTGATTATTCTGATATGCATCTATTTGTTATGACATTATCTTGATCAAGTGTTGCATGTTGAAGCTATGATCAAATTATTAGATGGATTAAAGTAGAGATCATAGATTTTATTCTCCAACCTAACCTTCTGTCAAAAGAGAATATTGTCCTAGTACAAAAGTCAGGTTGAAGAAAACACTTATTAGAAGCATACTTGAAACACGCTCTTAAAGACGAGTCCGAGAAGAAACCTCATGTACCATGGAGGAATGCTTAACCACAACACTACAAGAGTGTTGACCTCATTTTGTATTGTATTCCTTACCTTTAATATTTGCTT
>JASDQU010100999.1:275609-296018 GCA_032191745.1 Picea mariana
ATTTAGACACACACTCATCTCACTCATCTAGTGTGCAAGTTTTGAAGGAAGTTGCAGTTGTCGGTTGCCGGAAGAAGGAAGAGAGAGAGGCGTGTTGCTCAGTGTTGGATATTCTTTGTTGTCTGGTTCATTATCTTGGCATTGTATTGGCTATCTATATTAAAGAAGTTTTGTTGGGTTTTCCTCCCCTTGAGGGTTTCCCAGGATAAATGCGTGTGTACTCTTGTGATTGTGTTTCTCTCAGTGATCTTCTCTATGTTATTGTTATCTAGTAAATTGAAAGTAACCTAATAATAGCATAAACTTTAACAATTTAAACATTGAACCATCAAATAAAACTCATAAGCTATAAGGAAATATTGTAATGCATAAGTAAACATACAAAGACGCAACATATTTTGAAATTTGGTCCTGCTTCCTATTATCTTTAGGATCTTTCTCTCATTACAGACTCAGAATTACATAGCAAGGCTCAGTATAGACTCTTGGCTCTGGACTCATGCCACAGAGATCTAATTCTCCAACTGATAGGTCCAATTCATTTCAGACTCAGAATTGTCTTCCTTCGACTTACAACAATTATCAACAACTAATCCCAAAACCTGGGCGACTCTGACCAACCTGACTCAACTCAACCCAATCAACCAACTTATGAACTATCAAATGAACCCTTTTACAATTATGTCTAGCCCTATATATATATATGGGTTGTGTCTTCCTTCTCATCTTGCACGCTTTCTTGTTATGTTGCAACTGTTTGTTTCTTCGTTAGCGTTGCGCTGACTTCCGCAACTTATTTCTGTTTCTCTTTCTCTCGGCCTCTGATGGAATTTGCGCAACTCATGCTTGGTCAAAAATTGCACGATTCCTTCTCAAAAACGAAGGGCCCAACAGCCTCCTCCATGATGTGAGAGAGAAGAAATCCAAATGATTATCCGATGTAAAAGCGATTTGTTGAGTTAGGATGTGCCTATGGCTGAGCACAAGGTGAATGTGGGAAATCCCTAAAAAGTGTTGGGCACATCATCATGAGAACAAAAATGAAGATGATGTGATGGCCTCCTCTGAGCAGTAGCAGAGTTGATGAGAAGACTCCAGATGATCCTCTTGTTGGTGGCAGTGGGAAAGCATATATGTAGAGTAGACGTGCATGTAGACGAGCACAGGTGCACGTGTGAACACCTGGTTCATCTATGTGATGCAGTGAATCGGATCCATGATATCCCTATGGATGTGCCCCTAGTGGATGAGAACTAGTGGGTGTATCATATCCTTTGCTATATGTTGTTCCAGATGAACTGTACAGATTGACCCTATCTTATTGTGTCTAAAGATGAACTGTAAAAGATAATTCATAGTAATATTAATACTAATTATTATAATAATAAATAAATAATATGTTTAAGTGAGGTCGACCCTATTGTGCCAATAGACACTTTAGTTGACAGGACAAGTCTAATATAAGTAAGAGGAAATTTTCCATTGTATGCATACACACGCTTGTGAGTTTTGGAAATTTCAGCAAGTACATTTCTTGTTCAAAGTTGCGCACCTCTTTTGGGTGCTAGGGTTTCTAGGGTTTTGTGCACCCTCTTGTGTGCTAGGATATTCTTGGTGGTAAAGGTATTTCTTTTGAATATTATAGCAAAGGATTTGGCTGGGTTTTTCTCCCTTATTGAGAAGGGTTTCCCAGGATATATCTTGTGTACTTGTGCATGGTGTTTCTTCTTGTGATCTTGGTTGCTGCAACATTCTTGTTTATGGTTAAGACATGATGAAATTGAAATGAACTACATGCTTAACCTAGATTATGAAATATCAATAGGAGTTTCCCTACCTTGACAACCCGATAAAGATGGATCTGTTGTTGGCGAGTTCCCTTGACATGTATGTCCACTATCTGATCGGTGGATGCTTTTTCAATGCAGTCAGGGTTGAGCTTTGTTGGTGTCAGTTGTTTGGCGATCTCAAAGGTGTCCAATAATGTTGGGAAATATGGTCGAAGGAGGTCTACATTCAATATTGGATGCATACCAAGGAAGGGTGAAGTGTTGAGCTCAAAAGCATTGCTACCCACAGCCTTGATGATAGTGTAAGGCCCATAATGAAGTGGCTCAAGCTTTCGATGGGGGCCCGGTGAGACGCTCCTTCTGCAAATGTAACTAGACTTTGTCACCAACCTGAAACTGTTGTGGTACCCTATGTTTATCATGGCGTTTCTTTTACTTAGCATTGGATTTCTGCAAAATCTCCTGGACCTGTTGGCGGATGTGTTGAATTCGCTCAATGAATATGGCGGCTTTATCAACCACAGACTGATCAGGGGAAGAGTTTGTTTGTGCGGTGGAAAGAGGAAGTGAAACGTGAATGGGTCCCAAGGGTTGGAATCCCAAACCCACCTGAAATGGGCTATGGTCGGTGGAACTATGGAGAGCTCTTTTGTAAATGTGTTGGACATATGGGAGACTCTCGTCCCATGTACGGGGATTCTTAGATTTTTACATGCGCATGATGTGCATAATCATGTGATTGATGACCTTGGTTTGGCCATCAGTTTGGGGGTGGAAAGAAGTGGATTTTGTGAGCTTGGTGTCCAACAAAGACCAAAGACTCGACCAAAAGGTGTTGAGGAACCTGTTGTCTTGGTCAAGATGATGGTCTATGGTATCCCAAAGTGCACCCAAACTCATTCGAAGACGAGCTTGGCAGTATCAGTCGTTGTGATAGTATTCTTACAGGCTGTGAGGATGGTCATCTTCGAAAACCGATCAACGACCACAAACACGCATTCATTTTTTTGCTTGGTGGTCGGAAATCCAGACATGTAATCCATGGAGATGGACTACCATGACTTCTCAGGAATAGGAAGAGGGGTGTATAAGCCTTGCTTCTTGATGGTCGGCTTGGCAATGGTGTAGGTAGTGCAAGATCTGATATACTTGTTGACGTCCAGTAGAAGTTTTGGCCAATAAAAATGTTTCTAAAGGACGGCCATAGTTTTCTCTATGCCAAAATGTCCTACCACCCGACTGTAGTGGGATTCCAAAATAAGATTTGCACGCTTGCTTGTAAGAATATAGATATGGCCCAGGTTGCATAAGAGTTTGTCCTGAATGTGAAAATCAGTGAAAGTGGCGCCTGTACCCAAGAGCTGATATGTGGTGGTGAAGTCTGGATCTTGCTCGTAAAGTTGGGGCCACTCTGATGTTTCATTTCCATGGGAATGGAGCACAGTGGTAAGTGCAGCAATAGGAGGCCGACTGAGGCAGTCATCGACACAATTGGAGATACTAGTCTTATACTTGATGTTGATATGGCACTGCTGCAAGTAGGTCAACCACTTCTAATGGAGGTCATTCTGCAATTTCCCATGTGTCTGTATGAAGTGCAGAGGCTTGTGATCAGTTGTATGATCGTCTCTATCCCCGGAATGTAATGTTTCCATTGATGGCAGGATTGTACAATGGAATACATTTCCTTGTCATGGGTGGGTTATTTACAGACAGCATCGGAGAGTGTCTCGCTATGGTATGCCACCAGATTCCCGTGCTGAGTGAGAATTGCGCCCACAGCATAGTCAGATGAATCAGTCTCAATCTCGAATGGTTGTTGCAGATCGAGCAAGGAGAGTATGGGAGCTTAGCACAAACGATGTTTTAGCTCTTCAAATGCTCTTTGTTGCTCCTTCCCCCACATGAAATTGGCCCTACCACCGCCCTTGGTCACCTGAATGAGGGCCCAGGAAATATGGGAGAATCCCAACATGAATTGTCAGTAAAAAATGGTGAGTCCTAAGAAGCTCCAAAGCTCGGTCAGTGTGGTCGAGGTTGTCCAGTCACGGATGACTTGGATATTAGCTGGATCAACATGTACCCCATGCTCATCAACAATGTAGCCCAGGTATTGGACCCTGTTCATTCAAAAAGAGGATTTTCCAAGTTGGCATAAAGCTTGTGTTGTCGTAGAGTGCTCAAAACCTGTTGAATATGTCGCATGTGCTCCTCCCACGTTCTATTGAAGATGAGGATGTCATACAAATATACTACCACCAAGGAGTTTGTGAAGGGTATCAATACATCATCCATCAACCTCATGAAAGTGGTTGGTGTATTTGTTAAGCCAAAGGGCATGACTAGCCATTCGTAGAGACCTTCCTTAGACTTTAAGGTTGTCTTCCAGACATCTGTTGGTTTGATGGGAACTTGATGGTAGCCAGACTTCAGGTCAATATTGCTGAAGAAATTTACCCCCTTGAGTTAGTCAAGAAGGTCATCAATATTGGGAATGGGATAGAGGTTCCTGACTGTGATTTTGTTTAAGGATCTGTAATCAATGCAGATTCGCCAAGTCTTGTCCTTTTTCTGCACCAGTACAATCGAGCTTCTGCAACGGGAGGAGTTGGGTCTAATGTGCCCCTTTTGAAGAAACTCTTAGATCTGACATCTAATTTTTTCATTCTCCATCAGTGAGCGTCGATAGACTGGTCCATTAGGTAGAGGTGCGTCGAGGGTCAGATCTATTGAATGCTTGACTTGGCAGTGTGTCGGTACCCCTGTAGGTGAGACAAAGATGTCTCTGTATTCTTCCATAATCACGTCCACTTGCTTCTGTTGCAAAGAGAGATGTTGTGTAGAGGCCACGGATGTGGAAGCGACCTTCTTCTTACTGTGAGCATGGATCACAAAGAAGATGAACTTCCTGGTCTATGAAATGACCTTACTGCATTTCTTAGCAGAGATTAAAGAAATAGCAGTAGGCAGTGCCACCTATGAAATCTTCTACAGTTGTCTACCCAAAGTAATAATAGCACTATGGGGTCTAGACTCATACACAACATGATGCTTCCACAAATATGGTTGTCCTAAAATAACATCACAAACTTCAAGGGGACCAATATCACACAGTACCTCATCTTTGAAAGGCTTGTTGTCGTAGGACAGACGGAACTATTGGCTGACACGGAGATCACTTCCTTGACGAAGCCATTCGATGGTGTAGGGTTGCAGGTGTGGTGTTTTTGGAAGTTTCAATCACTTGACGACCTCTTCTAAAATAAATTTATTTTGAATACCATTGTTGACAATGAAGTGAATTGGAGCCCCCTTGACCCACATCTATGAATGAAAGAGGCGTTCCCCTTCCTATGGTTCTTCTAGTTCGCTTGGTCGGACTTTGGTGGTAGCGACTGTGGCATTGGGTTCATCATCGATAATATGCTTCCCTCCTTCAGGATTTGACTCAGAATCATAATTGGACTCTGAATCGGAAGCCTTCAGGTCGGCCACGAGGGACTTCTTGGAGTAGCATTCGTCAGTGTTGTGCCAAGGACTTTTATGGTACTCGCACCATTTTCCAGTGTCCTTCTTCGTCTTCTCGTTTCCCTTCTTATGTTGCGGCTTGGACGGATTGTATTGAGGGCGGCCATCATGACTTGGTCCCCTGTTGTGTGGGTTAGGGTTTCCCTTTCCCTTGTTCGACTGTGATGGGTTTGCAGATCCAAAGTCTCATCGTTTCTGCTTAAATTTATGCTCGATCTTGATGGTGTATCTATAAGTTGTTCCCAATGAGGTGATGTCCAGGAACTCCATTTATGTTTGAATGTATCTATGCAAACAACCATGGTATTTTAGCACCAGATGACACTCAGAATATTTGATACCCAATTTGGTGCGGAGGGTATGGAAAATGTTGGTGAAGTCTGGTACTTTCTGGTCCCTTTCTTGACATAGGGTGGTCCATCTGGTGTATTGGTCCTCCTATCTTCCAATAGGGTAGTAATGTTCTTTAATGGAATCCTGGAAGGAATCCCATGTAGGGGCCACCACAAAAATTGTAGATTCCTCCATGGCCCTTTTCTCAGAGTAGGTATCCCACCATTATTTAACATGGGGAACGACCTTGAGGAGTGAAAAAGTGATATTTTCCCGATCGAAAAAATTGTGGACCGAAAAGTATCCTTCGAGTAGATTTAACCATTTATCTACAGCGTCTGCATCTATCAATCCTTCAAATAATGGAATATCAAAATTTACCTGTACCTTGAAGGGGGTTGCATGGCCACCTAATGAAGATGCTTCTCCCATGGGAAACCGTCGAAGGATTTGCACGAAGTTGTCCATCATTTTGTTCCTTTGTCACACAAGGGCTTCCTCGAGCTACATTTTAATAAGATCTCCTGTTCCATCAACTTTCTTTTTGTCTCCCATGGTTTTCTTCCAGGCTCAGCGCGACCGATCTGGTAATGGCTTGATTGGTTTGAGTCCCAACTTCTTGTACCCAGACCTTGTCGAGGAAATGCATGAAGAGAAGACTGATATGATACCATTGATCCGGATTTAGGAGCGGAAGGAACTGATTATAGACTGAAAACCATAAACACAGAGATAGGAAGAATAACACAAATATTCAATGAACAATATCTTCTATTAAATAATGAAATAGGCTGAAACTGTAAAACTACATAACGAAACTTGCTTGAATGGTGGTAGCTATCTCTGAGAATAGATGTGGCTTCTACGCGCATTCGTCTGAGTAGAATGGATTACAATGAGGCTCCATAGGCCCTTTTCATATTACTCGTGAATTCAAAAACCCTAGACATCCAAAAACCTAACCCTAGAAGGTGAAACGCCAAAAGTCATGTGGACCCTATGGGTAAGTTGGTGTAATTTGGTACCTCAACTTCCTAGGGCCATAACGTTTGYRTACAACCTTCGTTTTAGGCGCGTGATAGCCCGTTGGAAAGGTATTTCAGCGAAATACACATTTCACCATCAGAMTTTGACTTCGTCTATAGTATGATTGTGTCGATTCAAAAAAACAATGTTTAGGGCCTCAAAACAACCCTGAAAGTACAACAATATGTGTTGATATGAAAACATACAAAATAGGCCAGTTGGATTAGGCGAGAGGCCACCCGTATCCACCTGGAGAATATGTGAGGCTTCAAATAGCCCCAGAAGTGTAGAACTCGCAATTATAAAGCAGTACAGAAAGACGTGTTGAACAAAAAATGGACACGAGGAGCCAGTTGGAATAGGTGGGTGCCACCAATATCCATCTGGATCATTGTCACCTTAACACAATTTCCCCTTCACTTTAGGCTAGCTCCTAGAAACCAAAATGGGTATTCCAATCCTTCCAACTACACACCTCAATATATGTTAGATAAATCATTTCTTAAATAGACAGAGACCTTGAGAATATTCAACCAAGGATTAGGGAAATAAAGAGACAATGTACAGAGGGTTAGGAGCTACTTATAAGAGTGTTGAGATCTTAAATAAATATTCTACAATAGAAAAATAAAAACCAACACTAAATAAATAACTCTTAGGATGGGTGAAATGATGTTTCCTACCACAAAACAGTGAGGTTTCACCATACAAACCAAGAATAAATGTTATACATGTATTACCACTAGTTTGATGGCTATAAATTGACAAGTTTGTTACTGTTCTGAATTTTCAAAATTTGAAATAAGATATTTAACATAGAAAATTGCAGATTTGGACCATAAAAAGTGATCCAAGAGTGTTTAAAATCACTTGGAATGAAAATATTTGGGCACTTTATGTTGGGGAAATGATATATTAGTATAAAAACAACTCGGAAACAAACCAAAGAAAGTACAATTGATCTGGATTGGATCAATATATTATTTTTCATCTATCTCAATGCTTTTAGAGTTGAAAATTTGGGGTCTGATGCTTTCATATATTGGAGGAATCATCTTGCAAGGTCATTTTAGTGGCAAGTCCTAGTTTGGAAAATTGGGGTCTGAAACCTTCCGAATACATTTTGAGGCATTAAATGGCATTTGTTGGGGTTCTGTTGTTTTAAATTTTCATCCACCCCCCTAATATTGTTCTACACTCCAAGACCTTTCCAACGGCCTAGATCGTGCATCAATCGGAGTTCATATGCAAAAGTTATGTTTCCCACAAGTTGACATATCATGTTAATGACCATGGTACGAGAAGATGCCACATCATCCCCCATTACTCATGCATATGGGGCTAGCCATCTGAGGAATTTAAAGAATATTCTATAAGTTCCAAAACCCTATCACAATTGAGGGTGGGGGAAGTCAAAAACCTATCCCTATATGGCTATCAAGCTATGTTAAATACCAAGCCACTAGGAGGAGAATGGGTTCCATTATTTTGCACTGCATATTGTTCCATAACTAAGAAAAATATCTGAGAGTGGTATTCTATAAGCATAAAAGAGGAGGAGAGATTATGCATCAAAAATACAAGTCACAGGTCAAAGGAAACTCCATAGAGAGTGCCTCTTTCTTTGTACTTGCATCATTTCTATACCAAAGAAAAGAGAGCAGAGCAGCCTCACCTTCTAGCTAGATTTTCCCCCAAATTGGGTTTCTCGGGTCATATCTTATGTTTATTTTTGGATGGTGTGATTATGTTTTATTGTTCTTAACTTTTTGCATTTAATATATTTCATGCATAAGCATAAAATCGGTAACTAAATATTCTGGAGATCTAAAGAAAAATAACCTTAATAGTAAATATTTTAGTATTTTATTAGATCTATTGTGATGAACTATTCCAATGGAATATCCATGACAATTTACAAATCATATTAGTATTAGAGAAGGTTTTTTTTTTGGTATTGTGGGAACTTGCAGGATCTAGGTATCATCTTAAAGAGAAGTTGAATAAACCTTAGCCATGGAGAATGAGTCTGTTCATAATAACCCTCGAGATCCAACGGAAGAGACATTTGAGCGGTTTGAAGAACAATTTTTTGACATCAGTCGCAATTTGAACCTGATCATGGAGACTCTAGAAATAAATCTCATATTTTTCAGAGATGATGGAGGCTCTAACTCGGACAATAGATTGGAGGGAAAATCGGAAGATCATGAAGACTCAGAAAAGGAGTCACGGAAAGAATCTAAGAAAGAGAAGTTGAGTTTGAGTGTTGTTAACCCTTCACAATCCCTATTCAATATGGAAGTGAAAGTGGACATAAATTCATACCAAGGTAATATCAATGCATTAAAATTGAATCATTGGTTGCAACAACTAGAAGTTTATTTTAGCATTCACCATATAAATGAACGGCAGAAGATTTCATTTCCTAGATTGAAGTTAGAGGGCCATGCTTTAACATAGTGGGAAATCCACACAGAAACACTTAGGTTGGAGGGTGATCCACTATTAACTAGGTGGGAGGACTTAAAAACCCTCATCAAGTCCCAATTCTACCTTATCGGGTATGTAGACGACCAATGGATTCAATGGCACTACTTCAAGCAAAGGCGGGGGCAGAGTGTATAGGAGTACACCACTAAGTTCATAAATATGGCCATCATGTTGGGTATATCTCCCAAGAACCGAGATGTAATCCTCAAGTATATAGGGGGTTTACATAGCCATATACAAAAGTAGGTGATGCACTTCATGCCAATGATAGTGGATGAGGCATGTATACATGCACAATACCTAGAAAACATTGGCAAAAAGAGAGGGCAGACAAGTGGTTCGAAGCAGAAAGAGCACCAAGAAGCTTCCAAGGAGGGGAAAAAGAAGTGGAAAGAGGGAAAATATAAGAAGATGATAGCCACTGCACATCATATTAAATATCCCAGTAACCATTGAAATCATTGCAACATTGATGGCCACACCGAGGGAAAATGGTGGAAACTACATCCAGAGTTGAACCCGAAGAATCGCAAGGATGGAAAGAAAAAAACCTTCTAGCCAGAGATTCAAGAAATCAAGTTGAAAGTAGCTCGGATGTGGATGAAAATATTTTCTTCACATATGTACAGAAGGAGGTGAATCTGAATACCCTTCATCACCAGGAAGAGAAGGAGATGACTAAGCTCTTCCACATCAATATTCAGATCAAGAAGACCAAGATAAATGTTTTTTTCTACTTTGGTTCATAGGCTAATCTCATAGCAGCGGATCTGGTCAGCAAGCTTGGATTGGAGGTTCATGATCATCCTAACCCCTAACCATTGGGTTGGGTAAACAAGGATGAAAAGATAAAGGTAACGAAATGGTGTTAGATTAAATGTGTTGTAAGTTATGATTTCATTGATGAAGTGTAATTGGACATAGTACCCCTTGATGTAATATTTGGAAGCCCCTACATGTATATGAGGGATGCAATCTTCATGCAGAGAGCCAACTAGTATTGATCGATCAAGGATGGGAAGTCCTACATCATTAAAGAACATAAAGGCAAGTCAAAGATCTCACTAGTAAGTTCCAACCAAGCCAAGAAGTTGATTAGTTCTAGTAAGAAATATGTCTTTCTTTTATTAAGAGAAAATCAGCTTGATGATGAGTCAATGAGAGAAGGAATCCCTGGAGGAGTGTAATAAAGAGAAGAAACATTAGTTGGAGGAGTTTTCAAGGATCCTAAAGGACTACCACCCAAGAGGGCAGTGGAGCACGAACTACAGTTGTTTCCAAACTCCCCATTACTAAATATTGGGTTGTATAGACAATTTTTTCTGGAAGCAAATGAAGTGAATAAGAAATTGCAACAGTTGTTGGAGCAGTGTGATTCAACCAAGTACCTCACCTTGTGGTTCACTCATCATAAGTGTGTTCAAGAAGGATGGGACTTGGAGAATGTGTATTGATTACAGGGCATTGAACAATATTACGCTAAAGAACTGGTACCTTCTACCAAGGATCGATGATCTGTTGGACCAATTGCAGTATGCCAAGTACTTCACTAATCTATATTTGAAATCATAATATCACCAGTATAAGTCAAAAAAGAAGATACTTGGAAGACTTCCTTCGAGACAAATTAAGGTTTGTAAGAGTGGTTGGTTATGTCATTCGGTTTATGCAACGCATCGACTACATTTATGTGACTAATGAATGACGTTTTATGTCATTTTCTAGATTAATTTGTTATTGTCTATTTGGATGATATATTGGTTTATAGTGCTACCTGGGAGGAGCACATATCACATCTTATGCAGGTGTTAGAGACTCTGAAAAAGCACCAGTTGTTAGCCAATCTCAAGAAAAATGAGTTTGTTTAGTAGTATTTGGTGTATTTGGGATGTGATCAGTGGATGGGAGCTCAAGATAGATCCCGCAAAGATGAAGTTCATCATGAAAT
The DNA here is from genome assembly GCA_032191745.1 of Picea mariana. Lineage (NCBI taxonomy): Eukaryota > Viridiplantae > Streptophyta > Pinopsida > Pinales > Pinaceae > Picea > Picea mariana. The sequence continues at coordinate 286,728 of JASDQU010100999.1, forward strand.
GCCCAGTTCCTACAAATTTCACTGAAGTTAGGATTTTTTGGGGGGCAGCACAATACTTGCAGAAGTTCATAGCTTCATTTTCAGTGATAGTTTCATCACTCCACACCATAACATCCAATTGTAACAACTTCCAGTAGGGGAAGAATTAGCATAAGTTATTTGATTATTTGAAAATAAATATCAGTCAAGCACCAATGCTCGCACTACCAAACTTGCAGAATCCCTTCAAAGTGGAGACATATGCAAGTGGGTATTCCATGGGAGTAGTATTGATGCAAGGAGGAAGGCTCATCTGCTATCATTTTGAAGTATTTCATGGGGAAATTCTCAACTACCCTACCTATGACAAGGAGATCTATGCCTTGGTACAAACTATCAAAAAATGGAAGCATTATATGATGGGAACAAATACCATCATCCACACAGATCACCAACCACTACAGTATTTGTAGGCCCAGAGTAAGCTACAACAAACTAGGCATTACAAGTGGATGGGGTTTTTCAAAACATTTCATTTGGTCATAAAGTATAAGAAGGGTAGCACAAATAGGTTGTCAGACATTCTTTCACACCCACTCACATCCAATATTACAACCTTGGGAACTCTTATGCACATGGAGCCTTTTACCCATGATGCATACAAAGAGTCATACACAGAGGATGAGGACTTGAAGGATGTGTCTCGATAGGTATAGGGACAAATTCATATATAATAAGGTGACGACAAGGATCACTATCATTTCTAGAATGGTTTACTCTACAACCTTGACAAGATATTTGTCCCTAAAAGTAAACGACTACAACTTATCAGAGAGGCTCACACCTCCAAGGTTGCAGAAAATTTTTGTGTTGGGAAGACGGTTGTCAATTTACAAAGGTATGTGTACTGGCCCAGAATGCAAGAAGATGTAGCATGGTATATTAGAGGATGTATAATTTTGCGTACCATTAAGGCAAGTAACAAGAAGCAAGGTCTATACCATCCCTTACCTATACCCACTTGACCTTGGAAAATCATTTCCATGGATTTTGTGGAAGTTTTACCAACCACACAGAAGGGACATGACTATTTATTTTTGGTAGTTGACAGGTTCATCAAAATGTGCATTTCCATACCTTGTAAAAATACCATCAAGGAACAGGAAGAAATGAACTTGTTCTTTGAACAGGTCTGGGTGCACTTTGGGATACCAAAGATCATCATCTCAGATAGAGATACTAGATTTCTCAGTGAATCTTGAACTACATTGTGGGAGAAGATGGAAACTAAGTTGAAGAGGTCTACAACATTCCATCCACAAACAAATGGGCAGACAAAAGTAGTCAACAAGACTTTGGTGCATCTTTAGAGGGGTTGCAATCATAAGCATTTGAAGACATAGGAAGAAAATATGATCTATATACATTTCTACTGGTAAGTCACCTTTTGAAACATGCTTTGGGTATTTGTCACATTCACCCTTAGATCTGTTAGTAAAATAGGATCATGGAGCAAAAAAATAAAACAAATGCGGAAATAAAACACAGAAGATACACAATACAATAGAGACATAGATATACGTGGTTCACCCACTGTGGGATACATCCACCAGAGAAATTGTCAGGTCTTTCCTTTATTATTATCCAGCAAATAAAGGGATACAACCTACAGCACACCCGTTGTAACTTCCTCTTCTTTCTCTCATAATCTCTTCTCTCATAATACAATATTCGCAATGATACATAGCCGCAATATATTTCTCTCATAAAAAGAGGGTTTCCTTCTAAGGGAAAAACCCTAACATAACTTCTACCATCAGATATGCGACCTTATAATGAACGTTCTATATTTACTATGAAATTACAATATACATTTACAATGCAATTTTTCCTTTAGGGGCTTCACCCCCGAATCCACGCTTTCCCCTGGACCCCATAGGAGGGGAAATCCCCCCCTGCACTCCTCCACATGGATGAGTGTACATTCTTTTGGGGTGTAAAGTCTTCATGGGATATAAACACGGCTGAAAACAAAGACCTCTGAATCAGGAATATAATCAGGCTCCACAACCATCAATCTCCCACTTGGAGACTGATCTCAACAACTCCACCGTTGTCGTATCTGTTGGAATATGATCCTTCTTGGACCTAGAAAATTTTTCATCTTCACCTTCATTCTTGAAGACCAACTGAAACTGAGCAAGAACTCAGTTTCTCCCTGGTTACTCCCTTTGTTAACATGTCTGCAAGATTTTGGCTAGTGTGTATCTTTTCCAACTTCAAATATCCATCTTACAAAATGGATCGTATGAAATGGTACCTCATTTGTGTATGTTTAGTCTTCGAATGGAAGGATGAGTTCTTTGAAAGATGAATTGCACTCTCATTGTCACAAAACAACATGTTATTCTCTTACTTCTTTCCCAATTCCTCCATAAAACTCTGTAACCAAATCATTTATTTACTAGCCTTTGTAGCATCAACATATTCTTCTTATGTTGTTGAAAGTGAAACAACCTTTTGAAGTTTCGAAATACAACTTATTGTTGTTCCACCTATAGTAAAAACATACCCTGTGGTGTTCCTCCTACTATCTTTATCACCTTCCATATCTGAATCAACATATCCTTGTAGAACAATGTCTGAACCTCCAAAACTTAATGCGTGAGTAGCAGTACCTCTCAAATACATGAGACTCCACTTTATTGTCTCCCAATGTTATTTACCTAGATTGTTCATATACCTACTCACAACTCCCACTGCATGTACAATATTTGGTCTTGTGCAAAACATCGCATACATCAAGCTGCCAATTGTTGATGAATAAGGGACCCTGAACATGTATTTTATATCCTCCTGTGTCTTGGGACACATTTCCTTAGTTAATTTGAAATAACTGGCTAAAGGTGTACTAACTGGTTTTGAATTATGCATTCTAAACCTCTCCAACACCTTCTTTATGTACTCACCATGAGACAATGTCAATTTGTGATTTTTCTTGTCTCTTGTTATTCTCATACCAAGGATTTTTTTTGCAACACCCAAATCTTTCATCGCAAATGAATTAGCTAATTTCTTCTTGAGAACATTTATATACTCCATATTAGACCCTACAACAATCATGTCGTCTACATACAATAGAAAGATAATATAGCTTCCATTTTTTATCTTTTTAAAATAAACACGTTGATCAGAATGATATCTACTATAACCTTGTTCTATCATAAACCTGTCAAACTTAAAATATCACTACTTTGGAGCTTTCTTTAGGCCATACATGCTCTTCTTCAACCTACATACCAAATTCTCCTTCCCTTTGACCCCATACCCCTGTGGCTAATGCATATAAATCTCTTCCTCCAAATCCCCATGGACAAAAGTTGTTTTTACAATTAATTGTTCAAGATGCAAATCTTCTACTACCACAAGACTTAAAATAGTCCTAATTGAAGTCATTTTAACAACAAGAGAAAATATTTCATCAAAATCTATACCTTTCTTTTGTGAAAACCCCTTTACAACAATTCTAGCCTTGTACCTCTTTTTTTCTCCATCTTCTTCCTTCAACTTGTAAACCCATTTATTCTGCAATGCTCTTTTTCCTACACGCAACTGAACCAAATCCCAACTCTGGTTATTTACCAGGGAATCCATTTCCTCTTTCATGCCTTTCTTCCACTTCTTTTTAGTGTCTACCTTCATTGCCTCTTCATAACATTCTGGTTCACCAGAATCAGTCAACAATAAATAATACAATGAAAGAGAGTATCATTCAGGGGGTCTACTTAACCTGGTAGATCTTCTAACAACTCTTGCAGGAATTTGAGGTACTTGTTGCTCCTATTGTTGTACATTTTGATTTTCTGGTACCTTTGGAATTTCTTTTTCAGTGATCTCATCAAGCACTCTATATTCTGGGTTGTTTTTTCCTTGTATCTTTCCCTGCAACTAATCTTTGAACATGATCTTCTCATTGAATATGACATCTCTACTCCTAATTATTTTGTGATTTTCATAATCCCATAAGCAATAACCAAAATCATTGACACTGTATCCAATAAAGGTACACTTCTTGGATTTTTCCTCAAGTTGTGTTATATTTTTTTTATCAATATGGACAAATGCTTCACAACCGAAAGTCTTCAAAAAAGAATAGTTTACCTTTTTACTTGTTCATGACTACTCTAGAATTCTACCATCCAAAGAGCTTGAAGGTCCTTTGTTTATTAAGTAAACAACAGTATCTACAACATATTCCCATAACTGTATGGGAAAACTAGCATGCAATCTCATACTCCTTACACGCTCCATGATTGTCTTGTTCATCCTTTCTGACACACCATTTTCTTGTGGTGTTCCTGGAACTATATTCTCTCTATGAATACCATGGTATGAACAGTAATCATCAAACTACTTGTTGCAATATTTACCTCCATTGTTTGATTTAAGACACTTCAACCTTTTTTCCTGTCTCATTCTCAACCAAAGATTTCCATCTCTTAAAAGTATCAAAAACATCAGATTTTTTTTAAAAGCAATAAACCCAAGTTTTTCTAGTTGCATCTGTTGAAATAATGTAACTGCAAAGTGTATTCTTATTATTATTTGATATATTATTCATTGGATCAATCCCCATTGTGGATTGACCATGTCAGCTATTGTAAAAGGACCAAATCCCCTTTTGTAGATTGGTCATAATATAATTGTAATAGGCAAAAGAAGAAGTCGGCCCCATAATATATCAAAGAGAGCCCGGAATATAATAAAGGTGGTTATAACCACCCAGATTAAGAAGTTGGCCCTGCTAGTGAAGACACACTTCACATGTGCTAGTTTAGTATAAATATGGAGGCTAGCGCCTCACTTAGACACACCTCACTTGCTCATTGAGAGACAAGTTTCGGAACTGCAGTTGGAGAAGAGAGAGAAAGAGTGGCACATCTTTGGGAGAGGATCTTCTGTATTAGCTTAAGTTATCTCTTGGCATTGTATTGGCTATCTATAATAAGGAAGTTTTGTTGGGTTTTCTTCCCCTAGAGGGTTTCCTAGGATAAATGTTGTGTCTCTTGTGATTGTGTATTTCTCAGTAATCTTGTCTTATGTTGTTGTTATCTATTGAAATGCAAAGAACTATAATAATGGCTTAAACATTAACATGGCATCGGAGCCAAGCTGAAGAGAGCATCTTTCACAAGAGAAAAGTGACAAATGTCACTATTGTCGTACATGTAAATTAGGGATTTTTGTTGGTGAGGTATTTCATCCCTAAAACCATCTAGAAAAGTGCTCCCTCCCCCAAGGATCATTTTGGCACCTTCAGCGCACCTTTTCAGTGTCTAGATATCCCAGAGAGGGAAACCCTAGTTTCACAAAGTACTAGAAAACCAGAAAACCAGAGTACCAGAAGTACCAGAGTACCAAAAGTACCAGAAGAACCAGTCCAGAAATCCATAGATCAAGTTTGAGGGGGTAAAAGTTGGATTTTAAAAAATCTGACGGCACCATCTTACTCGCCTCAGCTCAGCGCATCTATCCCCTGGATCAGAATTTCAAAATTTGAAGTTTGAAAAATTAGGGTTTCCTCATAAAACCCTAAGTTGCAGTTGTAGTTGCAGTCTCAGAATTAGTTGCAGTTGCAGTACCAGTTGCAGTTGCATCCGTACTACCAGTTACAGTCACCCTTGAAGTTTTTAAGAGTTGGTAATGATTATCGCTGCTACTAGATGATGGCACTACCTGCAAATGCTATCAGAGGTATGTACTCACATATGTTTAAATGGTTAAACTTTAAAGAGTATTTGCAGGAGAAGGGATATCTTGCCATGGATCCAAAAGGATCTCAAGATCCAAGACATTCAGAGGAATGATGCAACCCAGGTGTGATTATTCTGATATGCATCTATTTGTTATGACATTGTCTTGATCAGTGTTTCATGTTGAAGCTATGTTAAAGTTGAGATCATAGAACTTATCCTCTAACCCAACCTTATGTCAAGATAGTGTATTGTCTTAGTACAGAAGACAGGTTGAAGAAAGCACTCGTCATCTTGAGTGAAGGAGACTCGAAAGAAAAGAAAGCACTTATTCCTGAGGATAAGGCCCTAGGTTTGATTAATCAAGTTAATAAGATTCAAAGGTACACATGAAAAACTTGATGAATATAGTTGAGATAGCAGTCTTTGTAAAGTATCATACTTGATAGCATGTGAGCATATAGAGGTAAATGCTTAACGTAATCATTTGTCTGATACAACTAACACCTCCTCTAGGAAGAATCTCGTGTGTTAGTTCCAGGTTGCCATGGAGGAATGTTTGATCATAACACTATGGGAGTGTTGACCTCATCTCATATCATATTCCTTACSTTTAATCTTTGCTTCAGACAAGTTACAAGTGATAKCTCTAAAGGAGCTAATGTGGTGATTGTTCGTGTTATTTCTTTATATTATCAAAAGGATATTACTCTTGCTTATTATTTTGTTGACCTTGTTCCAGGTCATAGGGAAGCAATAGTGAAGGTTGYAGAAGGAAACGTACTAAAGGAGAAACCATAAATGAAGCAATCATCATTGGAAAAGAAGAAAATGGCTTGTATAAGCCAAAGGGTCACTCAGAGGTTTCCATGACCCACACCATTGAAAACTCATGTGAACTTTGGCATAGAAGATTAGCTCACATCAATTACAAGGAACTACCATACATATGCAAAGTTGTCACAGGTCTACCAGAATTCAAAATTGACCATGAAGGTGTGTGCAATGGATGTGCACAAGGGAAGAACATCAAGAACCCATTTCCGAAGAGAGACAGCAAAGCAGGAGGAGTCCTAGAGCTCATTCATTCAGATGTATGTGGCCCAATGTCATCATCCTCCATTAGTGGCAATTTCAAGGAATTCAAAGCCTTAATAGAGAATCTTTCCGAAAGAAAGATCAAGATACTCATGTCAGATAATGGAGGAGAATATACCTCAAAAGAGTTTGTGAGCTTCTGCAAAGATGTTGGGATCAAGAGGGAACTCACAACTCCCTATAATCCTCAACAAAACTATGTAGCTGAATGAAAGAACGGAACAATAATGGAATTTGTGAAGACTATGATCCATGATCAAGATCTTCCAATGTGCTTATGGGCAGAAGCAGCAATGAAAGTCATTTATGTGCAAAACCGATTATCCCATAGTGAACTTGGGTTCAAGACACCGGAAGAGATGTTCACCGAAAAGAAGCCAGAGGTAAGCCATCTCAAAATATTTGGATGCCCAGGTTTTATACGTATTCTGAAAGAAAAGAGAAACAAGTTGGAACCTTCAGGAAAGAAGGGAATATTTGTGGGATATTGTGAGGTCTCCAAGGCCTTCAAGATCTATATATCAGGTCACCGCCACATTGAGATCAACAAGGATGTGACCTTTGATGAAGATGCAGCGCTCAAGAAATCGAGAAGATGCCAGCTTGAAGAAATACGTGAAGAAGAACCTGTAATCCCCATAACTGCAAAATTAGTGAGGGAGGTTCCCAGAGTTGCAGAACCAGTGAAGGAAGACGTAGTTTCTCCTGATGAAGAAATTCCAGAAGATCATGATATAGTAGAATTTCAAGAACCGCCTCAGATGACGATCCTCCATAAAAGAAAGTCAGCTTGGGCTAGAGAGATCATTAAATATGGAGAGAAGTATGGTGTTCCCCAAGGAACCACGAGACAAGTGAAAAAACCAAAGCAATTCTCAAGTTATACGACTTTGATGTGTGACCTCCTAGAGAAGGAGCCTACCTGCTTTGAAGAATCCATTCAAATGAAAGAATGGGCAGATGCCATGACAGAGGAATACCAATCCATAATAAAGAATGATGTATGGGAAATAGTTCCCAAACCGAAGAGTAAAGATGTGGTATCCTCCAAATGGCTCTTCAAAATAAAACATGTTGTTGATGGAAGTATTGAAAAGTATAAAGCAAGATTCGTCGCTCGGGGATTTTATCAAAAAGAAGGCATTGACTATGAAGAGACATTCGCTCTTGTAGCCAGATACACTTCGATCAGAACCATCATAGCCCTTGCAGCTAAGATGAAGTGGAAGTTGCACCAAATGGACGTAAAGACAGCTTTCCTAAATGGTGTCATCGAAGAGCAAGTGTATATAGAGCAACCTCAAGGATTTGAAGTTGAAGACAGGAAGTCTCATGTCTGCAGGTTGAAGAAATAATTGTATGGATTGAAGCAAGCTCCTAGAGCTTGGTATGGCGGGATAGATAGTTTCCTGACGAGCTTGGGCTTTACCAAGAGTAAAGAAAATTCTAACCTCTACTTCAAGGTTATGAACGATGAGCCAGTGATATTACTGCTATATGTGGATGACTTATTCTTAACCGAGAAGAAAATCTCATCACTGAATGTAAGAAGAGACTTGCCTCAGAATTTGAAATGAAAGACCTTGGCCTAATGCATTATTTCTTAGGTCTTGAGGTATGGCAGAGTCTAGAGAGGATCTTCCTTAACCAAGGGAAGTATGCAGTCGAAATCCTGAAGAGATTCGACATGTTAGAATGCAAGTCCATGAATACACCCATGGAAGTGAAGTTGAAGATGTTGGTCGACACTTCGTCAGAATTGATTGATGCCACGCTGTACAGACAGATTATTGGATCGTTGATGTACCTGACGAGCACCAGACCAAACACTTGTTTTGCCGTGAACACCTTGAGTCAGTGTCTGGTAGAACCCAAACATGTTCACCTAGTGGATGAAAAACATGTGATGAGGTACCTTAAGGGTACAATAGATTGTGGTCTCAGCTATGATGGAGATCATGATTTCACATTGAGTGGATATACTGATGCAGATTGGGCAGGAAGTGTTTCTGACAGGAAAATCACTTCAGGATGTTGTTTCAGTTTGGGATCAGCCATGATCTCATGGCAGAGTAGAAAGCAATCCATCATTTCTCTCAATACAGCGGAAGCAGAATACATTGTTGCATGTTCTGCCAGTTGTGAAGCTATATGGCTTCAAAAGTTGTTGACCGGTCTATTTGACCTAGAGATGGAAGCAACCATGATCCTATGTGACAACCAGAGCTGCATAAAGATGACAGAGAATCATGTATTCCATGACAGGTCGAAGCACATAGAGATCCGATATCATTACATCTGTGACATGGTGTAGAGAGGAGCCATAAATCTCTAGTACATTAGCATGGATGAACAAGTTGTTGATGTGTTGACCAAGCCTCTATCTCGTGTAAAGTTTGAGCACTTTCAAGATAAGCTTGGTATAGTCCGAAAGGACCTTCCTCGAAAGGGGGAGTAGTTG
>JASDQU010100999.1:301390-313845 GCA_032191745.1 Picea mariana
TGTTCGACTTTATGGTTGTGATGTAAAGAAAGAGAATGTGATGTGACTAGCACTTTGATTCCATCTAGATAGTTGTGACGTAAAGCCAATCTAGTATCCTACTTTTGACTTGATGGTTGTGACATAAATCAAGACATGTACCTTTATTCCAACCTGATGGTTGTGACGTAAATCAAGATGATGTGATGAGACTAGCACTGTGCTTCCGGCTGGATAGATATGACGTAAAGCCATTCTAGTATCCTGCTTCTGACCTGATGGTTGTGACGTAAAGCAGGACGAGTATCTTGCTTTTGGCTTGACAGTTGTGACATAAATCAAGACGATGAAATGAGACTAGTACTATGTTTCCATCTTGATAGTTGTGACGTAAAGCCAGTCTAGTATCATGCTTCCGACTTGATGGTTGTGACGTAAAGTAGGACGAGTATCTTGCTTCTAGCTTTATTGCTGTGATGTAAAGCAAGACTATGAGATGAGACTAGAACTGTGCTTCTGGACTTATAGTTGTGACGTAAAGCTAGTCTAGTATTATGATGATGAGCCAGCCTCGTGTTTTGATGATGATGTATTAGTTTTATACTAATCCATATTGATACAGATGATTATTGCATTCCTTTGAGAATGACAATGTTGCCTATGAAGAAAACTTCTGATGATTTATAGATATGTCAGTCAGTGTTCCAAGATGATATTGATGATGTTGTCCTCTTGATGTCATTGATGATGCATACCTCTCTCTCCTCTGATGCTATTATAGAATACCCTTCTTGTTAAGGGGGAGTGTTGAAATAATGTAACTGCAAAGTGTATTCTGATTATTATTGATATATTATTCATTGGATCAATCCCCATTGTGGATTGATCATATCGGCTATTGTAATAGGACCAAATCCCCTTTTGTGGATTGGTCATAATGTAATTGTAAAAGGATAAAGAAGAAGTCAGACCCATGATATATTAAATAAGCCCAGAATATAATAAAGGTGGTTATAACCACCCAGTTTGAGAAGTCGGCCCTGCCAGTGAAGAGACACTTCACATGTGCCAGACTTGTATAAATAAGGAGGATAGTGCCTCACTTAGACACACTTCACTTGTCCAGTTTGAGAGACAAGTTTCGGAGCTGCAGTTGGAGAAGAGAGAGAGAGAGAGAGAGAGAGAGTGGTGCATCCTTAGGAGAGGACTTTTTGTTTCAGTTTGATTTATCTCTTGGAATTGTATTGCCTATCTATAATAAGGAAGTTTTGTTGGGTTTTCTTCCCCTAGAGGGTTTCCCAGGAAAAATTTTGTGTCTCTTGTGATTGTGTATTTCTCAGTGATCTTGTCTTATGTTGATGTTATCTATTGAAATGCAAAGAACTCTAATAATGGCTTAAACATTAACACTATTCAAATCAACAATTAACAATATCAATTACAATCATGTGAATCAAGTACATTCCACATGTCACATGTATAGAGAATAGTAAAAAACATGGTCACTAACTCTTCAATCAACCCTTAGATTAACCTCCTAATCCTTCGCAAAACAAAGTTAGGAAAGTAGGGGCATTACATACTTTCAAATTTGGAACAAAACTTGACCTCAAGTTTTTATGCAGTTACCAAAGACTTGTGCTATATGAATCAGATCACACAATAAGATCTTACCCATACATGCATAGTGTAATGTCCCCAGCCATCCAGGCTGAGCCATGCCACAAAAAAAATTTCCTCTGATACCATTAATTACTTAATATGCCCTATGTATGCAACAAATATGCAGTTCTAATAGCATACAATTCATGAATAAATGTGTACAATTAAGCATAATGGAATTAACATAAACTAAAAACATCATTAAGCATGTAAAACACATAAAATAACACTTATCTTTTAAGTAAAAACATTGACTAGTTGCATACCTCAAATGTTCCTCGCAATTGTAGACTTTGTTCTTCATAAACTCTCAACAACATGTCATCCCCAAGATGGGGCTATGACTCCACCAAGGCAAAGGATCCTAAGCTAGACTAAGGTTTAACAGACAACAAAAATAAACTCAGGTCAAGGTGTAAACTCCAACAACCATTCCCAGCTCACAGCCTCTCATTCCCCACATTCTGTCCCACCCCAGGAAGTGTACCCCTTCTCTACTCAACACTCCTTCGGTTGTCTCACTTTCCTTTCAGAGCTTCAACAACAGGATGGACAGGAAGTCTCATAGCGTTGTAGCACCTGGACCACAAGGCTTCTCTAAGGATTGCTACTCATAGTAGCCCAGCACACAAGGAAATAATTTCAAGTAGTTCTATCACCCAGAGAGAATGCTCGCAGGCCTGACAACCCGCTTCTTCAGCCCAAAACCATCATGAAAATATTGGGTAATAGTTATCTTCCCAAGCTCTCTCATCAAAGGTATGAATGATGGATGGAATGAGTGAGTGAATGATGGGAAGAATGATGGAATTACTATAATTACAAATGATATATTTGCATGTTCCCACTTTGACACTTGTCACACAAAGAACTTTCTTTGACCCCACTTAGTGTCTCTTTCCCAACCTTTAGGAACTTAGTATAAAATTATATCACATGACTTTTGACTTTAGGAAGTAATATAATATTCCTTGGCTTAAGCCCCCTTGACTTAGCCCCTCTTCCTAGACCCTTAGCCCCCTTTCCATCTCATGGAGTCCTAGCCCCCCATACTCTTTTGTTTGATTGGTCTGCAGCAATGATGCATTTTTATTAATATATTAGAGTGTGATTACATTTTACAATGATAGGCTCAATGGTCTTTTAGTATATAGGCTCTCTGGCCTAATAATCATAGAGGCACTCTAGCCTCAAAACATATATACAAAGGCACTCTGGCCCAAAATATCCTAACTCGCCAGCCTATAAAGTAGATGTACATTTACAATTGGGGTTCGGCCTTGGGGCATTGCACATAGTATCATCCTTTGTTATTTATTTTACTCATTTAACCTCCACGTCACCATTATGTGTATATATTGATCTATTTTATGATCAATGGAAATCTATTGAGTTAATCATCCCACCATTGAAATAAAATTTCCATGATAATTCTTAATGCAAGAACTTTCCCACAAGGCAGTGAATTCACCATTGCCATTAATTGTTTTCGCTAAAACTTGAAAATTATTAAAACTATAAAAGGAATTTTGGTTCTTGTATCTACACAAGAATTTTAACTCCAGCATCATAAATCTGAAATAAGAGGGCAATGGAACCAAAATCTCTCTCTTGTAAATTGTTTTGAGGTCCATATCGGTGAAATAGTGTGATCTCTATATGTACACTTAAAAGAACATGCATCAGACATATGCAGAGATCATGCTTATAAATCAACTCTCATTGATCTCTCTCACAACATTTCCCATCATATATGCATGGATAATACAATGTTATTAGTGAGGGAGGAGCACTACATGAAGAGGAGAATAGTAGAAGTTGTAGAGATGAAAAAGAAAGACAACACCCTCAACAAGGACGATGGCCTGAAACTCAACAACGCTTGGAAGCTTGTCATTAACCAATTAAAAAGGACATATAATTAATAATTTAGGGTCAATTGAGCTTACCTCATTTTCCATTTAGCATATCACTTATTTATAAGGCTAACTCATCCTCATTTCCTCTCATCTCAATCACCGCATTAATGATCCCCGAAGATGGACCCATTTCTTTGAATTCTAAAATGTTGGGTTAAAATCCTTCATGCATATTTCCTCTCTTTCTTAATATCACACATGTGATGATGAACTCAAAAATTGTTTTATTCTACTAGATTTAATTTAATAACAAATGATTAATCTTGGCAACGATTTATTTCCACAAATCATTTTTCCCATAAGATCAATACTTCACTGAGTTAACATTATTTTTCAACTATTATGTTTTTCTTCCACTCAACAAAACACGTGACTCATCCATCAACTTGCCCATTACATTTACCATACAGACAAGTTTTTGTCATAAAAATGAAATGCGCAAGACTTACTCAAGTGGAGCATTGAGATGATTATGTTATGATTTTCATTCCGAGCAAAATTAAATGCAAACGGTAAGATCAAAAGGGGAAAAATGTTATCATCTCCTACCAAAACAATTTTTCTCCACATCAATGCCATTTACATAAGTTGGTTATTAAAGGCAATGATTTACCTACAAAATATTTACTTGCAAGGAGGATAAGCATAACCCAATCTATAAACAAGGCTTTAGTTTCATACCCAAACATTTTGTTTCTGACAAGAATTTCATGCATGAAAGGCTAATTGGGGAAAAAAATTATGTGCTTAGATAAATTTACCCAAATTTGTTGGTTGAGGCATTACAACAAACATTCTAAGTGCATTCAAATGAGGATGGTAATTTTAACCATTGTTGCCAACAGTTCACCACGTGAATTCTCTTTACCCATTCAAGAGGTACAGAACAAAGATTTTCCACTTTGGGCATCGAATTATTTAACCAAAAAGATTATTATAAACAAAAATCGAAACAAAAATGCAAGGAAAGTCATGAAGATGGACTTAGCTTTTACTTCTCCAAACTTTGAATTCATACAAAACATATTGTTGATTAACCAATGCAAAAAACAAATATCATTTTCTTCTCCAAATAGAATTCTCAATATATTGCAAAACAACAAATATCATATCACTTTTCCAAAATTATTTGATAGAGCATATTCAATCTACCAAAAGCATGCAAAAAAAAAAAAACTTGGCATTATGTCCCCCATCCAAATTGATCTACCAAGCAATTAAGGAATACACAAAATCTTAACAATTTTGGTCACATAACAATTATCTATTTTGTCTTGAATGCTAGAACAAAAAAACTACACACCATATAATGAGTTGAACTTCATTCTTCTCATAATGTTTAGTTTGTCTACACAATTACAAAAGAGAAATTGACTAATAGAGAAAGACAACATTCTACCCATGCTAAGGATTTATTCTCACAATATCTTGCAGATAAGTTGATCACGCAATTGGACTAGATTCCTCCCAATGAGCTTCTTATAATTTAATCATATAGTTGGGCAGCAATTTTCACAATGAAATCATTGTACCCATACCCCATTACCTCACCAATGGGTATGTAGGAACAAGCATCGAATTACTCTAGTAAGAAATTGTTGCCCCTATATGTAATTCAAGAAGACAGAAATGCTAAAATGTGAGCATATGTTTTCCAATCTATTGGATTCTTCATATCATAAATTCAATAAACATAAATATCTAGTGTTGAGTATGGATTTCCCAAACAAATAACTTTATTTAGGCATGAAAACAAAAATACCAAATACTCAATTGGGATAGAAATTCTCCTTTTGTTGATATATATGTGTGTGTGTGTGTGTGTGTGTGTGTGTGTGTGTGTGTGTACACACACACACACACACACACACACACACACACACACACACACCAATGGGGCTTCAATCTGTCATCTCAAATTACTTACACAATGAATCATATTGTGCCTTACAGAGGTTCACACAACAAGTTTAATTCGCATGCCATTTGGTATTATTTATGAATGATAATTTATGCATACCGATGTCAATATATATCCCATTATAAGCGATACAAAAAGCTCAAACTACGGCCCTTTGTGACAATATTTTATTTGAGCCACAATTAACAACCTACAACTCTAATACCCATTTTCACACACATAAATTTACCCACTATCAAAAATTTCCAACAAGTTGAGTATGTCATAACCATATGTAAGAACCATCAACTGCCAACCCAAGAAAACTCATACTGAGACATAGGGGAGCATTCATAAACAATTTTATTGTATTTTATTTCACTGCAAGGAGAACACCTTGTAGTGGAGGTTTTTAGTGTTACAAGATTTGGCAAAATTTTCAAAAAAAACTCTATTATTCAAAGCAAAGGTTTTAGGGGATGTTTTAACGGATGTTCCATATAACTAAAAAAAATTGGGCAGGCGGAAGTTGCAGCGAAGTTTTTTTTGTCGGTGCTTGTATTGGTAAAACACATTGGTTTGTTCTTAAGTAATATGCACCATTTCTCACACAAAATCCAAAAGCACATGTGCTCTTAAAACTATTATGCACGGGATCCATATTTTATGTTATATGAAGCATCGGTGCTTTTTGTGTTAATGTACACACCAGTCTGTATTTTTTTAATGCGATAGCAGTGCTTGTATAAATATTACGCATTGGGTCATTCTTTTTGTTTTATGGAACACCGGTGCTCTTATATTTCATATGCATCAAGGCTTGCACTACCATGTGCACCGAAGGATGGTGAAATTATGAATATTTGAGGTGAGATGTCGGCACCATTCTTTGTTACTAAGCACTGAAGTGTGTATTATATTTAAAGGACTGGTGTGTATATTATATGTAAAGCACTGATGCACACTGTAATCATGTGCACTGTAATATTTTGAAATGATAAATATAATCAATCATACGTTATGTCATTTAAAGTAACATTTTTTTTTCACAATTTTTAGCATCTATGCTTGAATGAAATTAATAAGCACCAGTGCATATAACTCATCAAAATGCATCATTGTCTATTTTAAGGAACACATCATTTAGTGATTTCAAAAGAATACAGTATGCCAATATGTATATATTTTAATTAATTGTTTTTATACAAATTTTCAATTAATCATCTCAAAATAGAATATTTTTATAATAATATTGTTTTTTATATTTTTGTTATTGTGTTTTGATATAATGATTGTGTTAATGTGTTACCCAATGAATTACACCTATGTTATTTGTAACAATGCAAATCATCCATATATTAATTAATCAACAACACAACATTTTACAACATTTGACAATGCAATAAAATACGAAACCCATTTTATTATATATGAATAAAAGACCCATTGTCATACAAAATGGGACAATGTAAAGGCCCACAATAATCCAAATGCAACTAATATGTAATTTTTACACTTATTGGTAACATGTCCTCGTGTAATTAGGACATTATGTCGAGTACATTAAACAAAATCCATGATTTTCACAGAAAAATATTCGAAAACATACAACTTGCAGTAACATTCAATTATATTGATTGTCATTCATCACTAAAATTGTTGTTGTTGCTCAATTTGTGTGCATGCCTCATTTCTTCATCACTTTTAGGCAATATTGGAATTTGGTTATTTAAACTAATGTTTTCTTGATCAACTTGTTTTTTATGTTCCGCATGTTCATGTTTCATCTACAAATATAAAAATAAAGTGTAATAAGTAAATCTACATTTATATAGTAGAGTATACATGATTGCATAAATCAAAAAGCATACCATAGCAACGAGTGATTCATAAACAATATGCATGCTTTCGAAGTCATGTCACATGTTGTGTCTCAAAATCGCTTATATTGGTTGCACTCCATACTTTGGTTCATACATGTTTAATATGCCATGACAAAGCATAGTCCATATAATTAATATAAAGATTTCTTATTGTTCCATTAATTATAAAACAAGGGAAGTTAAACAGCATAGCTACTTAAAATTGTTAAATTAAACCTTGATGCTTCAACATATACTCACAACCCTAACTTAACCCAATGTTGATCAATTCTTCGGTTGGCTCTTCTTTGTATGTTAGCACCTATTAAAAGACATCCATGGACGAGTGTAAATTAATTTTTTAAATATAAAGATCACAACAAATATGAAATATTAAGTAAGACCAAAAACGTAAGTACTCACAAACTTTTTGATCAACCTTTTGTTTCCTTGTTATCTTGTCTTATGTGCTAAGTGAATTCCATTTTTTTCTTTTCTGCAACAAAACAATTGAAAATTAGTATTTTATACGATAAATTAAATTCGATGTACATAAAAGAATAAATGAATGATTACATACCTCTTATGCACGTTGTTGTTGGGATGCCTCCTCCTATGATGCAATTATGTTCGTTTATTTTACCATCTCCTTCTACATTTTTTTGGACATCCCTACCAACATGTACTGATTTTCCCCTCATTTGTCGCTTAGTATTTTCATAAGCTTCCTCAAAAACAAAAAACAAAAACACAATAATTGTTTTTTAAATCCACAAAAAGTAAATATAGAAAAAAAAAATGGTAATTTATGGAACCTATTATAGAAAAACGTGTTTAGTAATAATACTTTTTAAATGGAGATTTCTAAACAACTCAATTTTTCTACAAAATTGATCTTTTATTTGTGCATGAATCATTAATGAGGATTTATTTTTTTGCATACGCGAGTGAATGTAGAAATCTAACAATATCTTCATTAGTCAATTCAACTAAAGTAGGAAGTTATTCTTCGATTTGGCATTAAAAGTGTGATATACTCGCAAGCTTTTCTAAAATACAACCCTCTATGTTCTCTCCTGGCTCGATTGCATGTCTTTGGCCCCAGGCGGGGGCGCGGCCACCCTCTTGATGTTGATAGTGAGAGGGGGGTGAATCAGTATCAATTGTAATTTATCACCTTTTAAAACTTTAACTTTTTAATCAAATAAATGCATCCCAATATACAGTAAAGAACAGAAGAACAAATACACAATGCACAACAGATTTATATGGAAATCCAAATGGAAGAAACCATGGAATGATTTTCTAATATAATAACAAGATTATATTAATAGAAAGCTACAACTTCCAAGATTCTTCAGCTCCAACTGGATGGAGGCACCGACCCCTTGATTTATAGGCATCAACCTTAAGGAAGCTACAACTCCCTATATTCCCCAGTTCCAACTAGAAGGAGGATCCAACCCCCTTTCCTTGCCCCTTCCTTCCACCCTCAAATATATATATATAAAAGAATCAACCTATCATTATTTTCATTTTCACCGTCATTGTCCATGTCACTATCATTGATACATCATCATCATCAAATTGGGTCCATATAGAGATCCTAGGTCCACATATAAAACCCAAGAATCACATAAAAACTTTTTCCAATCATGTGCCAAAATGTCCAAAATGTGAGCCTCACAAACTAGGTCCACATAGAGATCCTAGGTCCATATGGGTCCACATATAAAACCCCAACAACCTCATGGAAACATCACAACTTCATAGCATAGCATACGATAGCATCACAACCTTATAGCACACCTTGAGCATAAGAAACACCTTAAGAGAATCCCTTAGACTTCTCTTGCATAGCAGAAAACACCCCAAATACCTTCTGTGCACCTCAGACTCGATCTCTTGTTTGGTTGTTCAAAAAAAGTGAAATTCTATCTTGTATTTATAGTAATTTTGTCCCCAAAAATTAGTTGATCCAACCTCAATTTTCTGGTTGGGTTGTTGGACGAAAATATTCATATCTCCTCATTCCTAGGGAGTTATAGGGACTTCTATATATTGTTGGAAAGGTATCATAATAATATTTCTAACCATGTAATGTGTTCTTCCATTTGATTTATTAATGTAGGGTAAAAAATCCCCCAAATATAGGGTATCTGAATTGACCGCAAATAATACTTTCAACAATCTCTATCTTGCAATCTTGATCTTGGACATTTGTAGGCTTCTTCACTTGACTGTGGGGGATTCTTCAAGGCGTCTTCCCGTGAGGGCCATGCTTAAAGCTATGCCATAAGAAAACCACTTTGGATACTTCTTCAAGTAAACCCATAGGCTTATTCATGTTGATCACCAATGACTCACTTTTAAATTAATGATAACACCATTCAACACCCGATTCATCAAGAAGATTGAAGAGATACTGACTATCATGGTTCAGAGAAGCTCTAGGAACCTTGCTCTTTGTTTTGCATAGAATGTGTTGATTGAAAAATTTACAAGAATATGGTTGTCCCCCAAAACCATGGCACAATGTATTGATAAGAACTGGAGACCCCTCATCAAAGGTCACCTCTCCTACTCATTTTGCAGTAAGGGTTTCTTTGCATTTTTATTTGAAGAAAAAGAAGAAACAAATCTTATCTTCATAAGTGGCCCCTATTTCATTGGATTGAGAGGCCTGAATTTAAACCATTGGACACCTAATTTCAATCCATATAATGGCATTTCTTCAGTAGTTCTAGTCTGGGTAAGATTACCTTTTCTCCCCCCTTCAGTGTTGTAATGATAAAACCATCATAAATATTGGAAACACACTCAGAAAATATATAGATCAAGATGATCCCAAGGAGGGACTCCAAGCCTGTGCTATAATTTATGTTGAAGTGGATTTAGAAAAATGCCTTACATAAGCTATTAATTTAACCCTTGACAATTGGACATATCTCAAAAAGGTTTATTACGAACAGTTACCTTTCAAAGGCAAGCCATGCCATGAATATGGACATTTTTCCAAAAAATGCCCAAAGATCATCCTTGACCCCACTTCAGCAAAGCCAAATAAGTACTGGAAGAAACCTGAGAAGAAGAGGTGGGTTATGAAGCAAGGACCTCCTCCAAATCTAGAAAAATATCAACCCTTGTAGGGATCTCCCTCCAGTCTAAAACCCTCCTTTTCCATCCAGCCCCAAAAATCCAACCCCCTGGCTTCAAAAAATAAATGTGAAGTTGTAAAACCCTGTTTTCCCCCATTATTATAATTATGCTAAGACTTCATATAATGTGATTATGAAGATTGCAATTATATTGTAGTTAATGAAAAACACCAGACAGTTGACTAAGAGGGAAAAGCCTTGAAATTACTGGCCATGATATCACAAGTGGGAATTAATGAAGTGGGGTTTATGAGATGGATCGGTGAGGTGGAATGGAGAAGCTTCAATGAGGCAAAAATGAATCTTACTTAACACTTCAATATGCACCTACAAATTGAATACACCACCTGCTATCATACTTAAATCTGCAAGAATCCATGTGAACTGTTATAAAGGAACAAGATTGGTGGTTGAGGAAGTTAATATTGTTGACAGTCCTGATCTCTTGAGAAGACGAGGGGTCAACTGAATAACCTAATGAAAAGGATTCCCCCCGAAATTGCCCCTTCTAGAAATTTGGAACTCGAACAAAAGGTCGCATCTAGAAGAAGCCATAGGAATCCCAAGGGATTGGTGGAAGAAGAGGCCAAAGGTGGAAAAACATCATTAGATGTGCAGGAAGGCATAGAGGAGGTAGAGGCGTAGAAGAGAGAGAGAGGAAAAACACATGGAAGAGGAAGAGAATGTGTGGAGGATTAAATTGGAGCAGTGAACAGAAGGAGGAAGTGAGTATCATATTTAAGAACATATCGTGCGATGAGTAGAGGTGTTCATATGCATAGATCTGAAGGATAAAAGAAATTGGAAAGTTGTCCTTGAGGAAAATAGGAAGTTTTTCCAAAGTATTAATGATCACCCTAGAATAAAGAAGACTTGGATCCAGACTGGAGTTATATAGGATTGTAGCTTGGTACCCAATGGAAAGAAAATGACATTGGTAAGGGAGGTCACCGAGAGACTTTATAGAAGAGAAGGGACTCTTTGTGTAGAGGAAATCCAGTTGGGAGGGTACCTAATAAACCTGTGGAAGTCCTGAGCTCGGTTGGAAGAGGGAAAATTTTGTTGTTTTCAGTGGAGGAAGGAGAGTAACCTTCCTGAATCATTCTAATCTTGAGAACCAGCTAAACCATCCCCTTGTGCTATCATGGCTTGGAACAGGGGTGGCATGTTGTAGGAAGGCACTTTGCATCATAGTCTAAGGTTGGGAAGAAAGGCATCCTCTCTCAATTAGTTGGTTGTTGATATTTCCATGAATAGATAAGTGTCTAACTTGACTTTTTTTATGTGTATTAATGATGTAAACATGTGTTTTTTGGATTTAAATGGGAAATATGAATGCATGTAAAAATGAATTGAATTCCTAAGTAAAATGGAATATGCTCATTTGTTTTCACTGCTTAATCTGATAATTCATGAAAATAAGAAAAGTATGGGTAGTCTGTATCCCTGTGGATTTTGCAGCTTGGGAAAAAATACTGCAATATATGGACAATATATTCATTTTAAAGGTGACATGAGTTGTTAAGTACTTGAATATATCTTAAGATAAATCTCAAAATAAACCCACAATATCAACAAGAAAAAACCAAACCATTCACCAAAATACTGAACACAAGAAATAGTCAAAACCCTTGAGGTAGGGTAACACCGTATATTAATCCTTAAGGAAGGGTAACACTCCTCAATCAATGCTTGATACATTCACAATATTCTTCACTATGCTTTAACACATTGCTTACACTTCTTTATATAGCATTTTCTATCTTCTAGTAACATTCTAGAGAAAGAATCTTCTAGAAAGCTTATTTATTATATCTAAGTACCACGATAGTGGACCTTATTTAATAATATAGTGGACCTAGTCCACATTACATTGAATGGCCTCCACTAATAATACATAACCACATTCCCATTGGGTACCTCCCTAGGTACCCCATATTACCTCCCTAGGTATACTACATTCCATCCCCCTTCA
>JASDQU010100999.1:313865-332208 GCA_032191745.1 Picea mariana
CTATCATGGCTTGGAACAGGGGTGGCATGTTGTAGGAAGGCACTTTGCATCATAGTCTAAGGTTGGGAAGAAAGGCATCCTCTCTCAATTAGTTGGTTGTTGATATTTCCATGAATAGATAAGTGTCTAACTTGACTTTTTTTATGTGTATTAATGATGTAAACATGTGTTTTTTGGATTTAAATGGGAAATATGAATGCATGTAAAAATGAATTGAATTCCTAAGTAAAATGGAATATGCTCATTTGTTTTCACTGCTTAATCTGATAATTCATGAAAATAAGAAAAGTATGGGTAGTCTGTATCCCTGTGGATTTTGCAGCTTGGGAAAAAATACTGCAATATATGGACAATATATTCATTTTAAAGGTGACATGAGTTGTTAAGTACTTGAATATATCTTAAGATAAATCTCAAAATAAACCCACAATATCAACAAGAAAAAACCAAACCATTCACCAAAATACTGAACACAAGAAATAGTCAAAACCCTTGAGGTAGGGTAACACCGTATATTAATCCTTAAGGAAGGGTAACACTCCTCAATCAATGCTTGATACATTCACAATATTCTTCACTATGCTTTAACACATTGCTTACACTTCTTTATATAGCATTTTCTATCTTCTAGTAACATTCTAGAGAAAGAATCTTCTAGAAAGCTTATTTATTATATCTAAGTACCACGATAGTGGACCTTATTTAATAATATAGTGGACCTAGTCCACATTACATTGAATGGCCTCCACTAATAATACATAACCACATTCCCATTGGGTACCTCCCTAGGTACCCCATATTACCTCCCTAGGTATACTACATTCCATCCCCCTTCAYATTTTTCATCCTCAAAACACGTGAAGAAACCATGCAATGTGATCAACTAAGAAATGTAGCAAATTGGTACCAAGTATGACCATCCATCCATCCTAATGGAAGATGAACATGATGTCCAATTGTTTCCTTGCCACCTTGATCTTTTTTTGTATTGTGCCCATGTTGCCATGGGATTGGTTCTCTAGCCTAATGTCTTCCTGTAGTGCTGGTAGGCCTCCATGCACCTCTAGATTGGTTTCCTTGCCGGTGCATAAATGTGTTGATGTTCATGCCCTTGCCTTGATGACTGTTGTTTCTCTATATGATGTGGATGGCGATATACAACAACTGTAGGAATTTGTTATGTTTTATTCAAATCTGCAACACATTATGCATTTGAGTCAATGACCTCCTTGGCTTCTTGATTGCGTCCTTCCTGTGGTTTTTATTCATTTCATTCTGTACACCAAAAAATTAAATAATATGAGATGAAGGAATTGTACAGGTGGATATCGGTGGCCACCCACCTATTCCAAGTGGCTCCTCTTGTCAGTTTTTAGTTCAGCACGTTCTTTTGTATTTCTTTGTAATTGTGGGTTCTACACTTTTGGGGTTGTCTAAATCCCTACACATCTTCCAGGTGGATACTAGTGGCCTCCCACCTAATCCAACTGGCTTATTTTTTATGTTTTCATGTTAGCACATCTTTTTGTACTTCCAGGGCCACTTTGGGGCCCTAAACAATGTTTTTTTGGCATGCCATGGTCAAACTATAGACGGAGTCAGAGTTTGATGGCATAATGCATAGTTCTTGAAAAGACCTTTCCAAAGGGCTATCACGTGCCTAAAATAGAGATCGTATGAAAAAGTTACAACCCTAGGAAGTTAATGTACTAACTTACCCAAATGGGGCCCATGTGAATTTTGGCGTTTCATCTCTTAGGGTTAGGTTTTTGGATGTCTAGAGTTTTAGCATTAATGTTTATCATAAAAAGGCCTTCAGAGCCTCATTTTAATCATATTCTTGCGAGTAAGCATAGCCGTCACATCTCTTCTTGGAGATAAAGATACCACCATTCTAGTGAGTCTTGCACTCTGTATTTTTACAGTCTCTTTACAATTCTTTCATTAATAAAAATCAAGTATTGTTGTATTTCTCGATTTAGACTAGCAATTTTCATGAGTATTTCATTGTAAATTCTCTACTTAATTTCGTTCCGAAAATAATCTAGATCAGTGGTATCAAAGCGAGCTTCTCTTGATCATTTTTCAGTGCATGTCCCCGACGAGGTCTGAGTATAGCCARTTGGGTCTAAAGCTTGTCTCTCTTGAGGACAATYACTCTCGCATGCCCAAGAAACCCTTGATGGCGGCAAAAAAGGAAAACGGTGGAGCAGAAGATTATATTAACCTGTTTCTTGAGAAATCTCTCGCGCGACAAAGGTATGAAATGATGGAGAATTTTGCACACATCCTTCAATGCCTRCCAATAGAAACAGGTGCATATTCATCAAGTGGMSATTTTGGAGGAACCTMTCCCTTCAAGGTACAAGTTAATTTTGATATTCCCATATTTGAAGGTCAGATAGATGTGGATGCCCTAGAAAAATGGMTAAATCTATTAGAAGGTTATTTCTCTATTCAAAATTTTTCCGACAGGGAAAAGATGACCTTCGCACACTTCAAGGCTCTCCCCCATGTCAAACATTGGTGGAAAACTTACTGGGAGAAAAGTTCCACAGAGGAATATGGAATATATGGGGTCGAGCCCACTTGGGATTTTTTTGTGGATGCAGTCAAAGAATAGTACTATCATGTTGATAACTATGAAGACCAGTACATGAGATGGACCACACTACAGTTAGAGAAGAGCCAAACAGTGTTGGAGTTCACAAATACTTTCCATACCTTGCACACCAATCTGGGTATCAAAGACTCTAAGCAGCATCTGGTTCTGAAATATCGTGGGGCTCTGCATAGGTACATCCAAACCGAAATGGATTTCCTAAAAATCTAATCATTGGGAGTTGCCTATCAATATGTTGTCAAAATCGAGCAGAAATTTAGGCACCAGAACAAATGGGAATTCGGGTCTACAAATCTGCAACAACCAAAGCATGGTAAAGATGGCCCTAACCAATAGCCTTTATACAACCAGTCCAAGATACGTGACAAGAAGGGTAAAGGAAAGACGAAGAATGACACTGAGAAGTGGTGTGAATTCCATAAAATCCCTTGGCACAACACCAATGAATGTCGCTCAAAACAGTCATTGGTGGTCGAGGTCAAAGACAAGGAGTTGAACCCTAATTCAGAATCTGATCGAAAAAATATTGAAAACAGACAGATCATCGACGCAGACCCCACTGCTATTGTCGCGACCATGACAATTCAACCAGAATAAATAGTAGATTTTGAAGAAGGGAAACGCCTCTTCCATTCACATATGTGGGTGAAGGGGACCTCATTGCATTTCATCATTGATAACGGCAGCCAGAAGAAACTCATCTCAGCTGATGTTTTCAAACAGTTGTGTTTGTTGACAACACCACACTCACAGCCATACAACATCGGGTGGCTTCACTGGGGATGAGATCTCCATGTCAGCCAACAATGTCTCCTATCCTATGGCATCCATCCCTTCAAGGATGAGGTAGTGTGTGATGTTTCCCCTCTTGATGTCTGTGATTTTGTTTTGGGCCAACCATATATGTGGAAATGGCATGTTGTTTATGAGTCTCAACCCCATAGTTTTATTATTACTCTGGGGGATTGGCTTTACTAGATATTAGAGGTAGTTTCGACTATTGTTCCACCAAAACAGTGTCGCAAGGTAATATCTCATATCGCAAAATTTATCCTTTTCACAGTCTGTTTAAAGGATGCATAGAAGGCCACTACAACCACTGCAACCTCATCACCTTCTATCTAGCAGACGCAGAATGTCGAAGAGAAACGGGATATTGTTTCTTCACCTACAATGGTGCATACACAATGCCCCATCAAATACAGAGAAAGCAGATTGGTGGAACAGATTCCACCCCGCCAACAACAGGTTCATGACAGCCTTCCACAGGAAAAGCAGCACAGCTTCTCCAACAAGGCACGCAACTCACCAATATTCAGCTTTAGAAAACTCTTTCCCCTCTTCCCTTTGCACTCAATGCAATGGAGACCATTAATTTCTAAGGGGAGAGGATTGATCCAGGTGGATATTGGTGGCCACCCACCTATTCCAATTGGCTCCTCTTGTCAGTTTTTAATTCAGCATGTTCTTCTATATTTCTTTGTAATTGTGGGTTCTACATTTTTGGGGTTGTCTGAATCCCTACACATCTTCCAGGTGGATATTTTTGGCCTCCCACCTAATCCAACTGGATTATTTTGTATGTTTTCATGTCAGCACATCTTTTTGTACTTCCAGGGCCATTTTGGGGCCCTAAATAGTGTTTTTTTGGCGTGCCACAATCAAACTGTAAACAGAGTCAGAGTTTGATGGCATAATGTGTAGTTCTTGAAAATACCTTTCCAATGGGCTATCACGCACCTAAAATGGAGATTGTATGCAAAAGTTACGACCCCAAGAAGTTAATGTACTAACTTACCCAAACGGGGCCCACGTGACTTTTGGCATTTCATCTCCTAGGGTTAGGTTTTTGGATGTCTAGGGTTTTGGCATTCATTTTAATCATAAAAAGGCTTTCAAAGGCTCATTGTAATCATCTTCTTGCGAATGAGTGTAGTTGTCACATCTCTTCTCAGAGATAAAGCTACCACCATTCTAGCGAGTCTTGCACTATGTATTTTTATAGTCTCTTTACAATTCTTTCATTAATAGAAATCAAGTATTGTTGTATTTATCTGTTTCTAGCAATTTTCCTGAGTATTTCATTGTAAATTCTCTATTTTATTTCATTCCAAATATAATCTGGATCAATCAACAAGAAAAAACCAAACCCTTCACCAAAATACTGAACACAAGAAATAGTCAAAACCCTTGAGGTAGGGAAATACCATATATTAATCCTTAAGGAAGGATAACACTCCTCAAGTGATGTTTGATACATTCACAATATTCTTGACTATGCTTCAATACATTGCTTACACTTCTTTATATAGCATTTTCTATCTTCTATGAACATTCTAGAGAAAGAATCTACTAGAAAGCCTATTTAGTATATCTAAGTACCACGATAGTGGAACTAATAATATAATGGACCTAGTCCACCTTACATTGGAAGTCCTCCACTAATAATACAAAACCACATTCCTATTGGGTACCTCCCTAGGTACCCCATATTACCTCCCTAGGTATACCACTTGTTAAGAACCTAATATCTAAATACCATGACAGTGGACCTTATTTAATAATATAGTGGACCTAGTCCACATTAAATTGAATGGCCTCCACTAATAATACATAACCACATTCCCATTGGGTACCTCCCTAGGTAACCCATATTACCTCCCTAGGTATACTACATGATTTCTCTTGTACTCGAACAGTCCTTATGCCTGAGGGAACCTCTTGCTTTTAGCTGGAAAGTTTACAAGATATGAAAAAAATCTTCACCTGAGGTTAGCAGAGGAAATGCTCTGGTGTATGGGAGAGGTCATTGTGTAGTTCAGAGAGCCTAAACCCTATTAAACCTTCCACCTGTTCTTAAATGGAAAACTTGCAAGATATACAAACATCATCCCCAAGGAGTTAAGAAATCCTTAGTTTGTCTCAGAGTGGTTTTCAAGCTCTTGGAGACCTGGTGAACCTTAGGATATCAGTCTGTTAGAGTCTCTAAATCGACTAAGTCATGAATTGGACTTTCATCCTAATAAATATCCATGTTTTGAGTCGGAACGACTCTCAATCATTGATTTGGAGAGGTGAGTAGATCATGGCCCTTCTTAGGAGGGCATCATCGTTGGGAATGTCGAGTGTCAGGACTTGCATGGAGTTCGATGAAGAAGAAGACCCAGAGTCATCGACAGTCATCGTTTCGTCGGGCTCCCTCTAGTTCACTTGGTGAGTGACAAAGGAAAGGGTGGGATGATGTCATGATGATGTGGTGCAACAGCGTAGTAGTCAAGGTGACGTGGACCTTAGGGTGGAAGTTAGTGTGTCCTATGGGATAACGCATGGTAGTTTAAAGGTGTGTGGGATGAGAGTAGACCCAATTGGGTGAGAGGACCTCCAGTTCATCGTCTTACTTATTATTCATTGATTTGGTGTGGCGAGTGGATATCAATCATTCATCGACAAATGAAGCCAAAGGAATGTTCGAAAGAAGGGGTTGGACAAGGATCGAACGACAATGAAGACCTTGAGAAAGAGAAAGGATCTTCGATCTATTAGAGGTGACCTAGGTGGGATCTGTACCATCGATGTCGATCATAATGTTGTCATAGAATAGATGGTTGGTGATTTGAGTGATGGGTTCCAAAGAGGTATCGATGACAAAAAGTTCAGTGGACAGTTGACTTATCAAGAGGTTCCCTGTGGGAGCCTAGCCATAGAGAAAGGAGCAGGTGAGAACAAACAACAGTCATAGATTTTTTGTAGGTCCCACATGTTCACCTTAGAAGATATTAAAAGAACGGACAATAATCACTATTCAATTTAGAGGCACCGACATGATCAAAGTCATTGGAGGTCAGGGTTTGAGAGCCGTCGGATCTAGGGAATGAATCTGTCAGAGTGTGTGTTGTTGGATTTTGATAGTTGGGATGATTTATAACTCTAAAGGAGAAGAACCTCGACGAGGAGGGGGAAAAGCTCTATGATATTGGAATCGTTGAGTTTAGTGGGCCCGATAGGCCAAAGGTTGATGGACCAGGTGGCAGGTGCCACGTCAGTGCCACATCGGATGGTACAAGTGGCAGGGACCCATTTGAATTCCATGTTGCAATGAGGTGGATCTAATAAATGAAAAACCTATAAACTTTGTGAGGTTATAACTTTTGATCTAGGGCTCGATTTTGAGTAGGGTTACAGTCCTTAGAAAGCTCTTGACTAGCAAAATCCATCTATGGGATTCATGGAAGGAAAGGAACTAAGTTGAAGAATAGGAAACTTTGACACCCCACCATCCTAAGTATGGGTTAGGAGGTTGGGTGTGCTACAGAGTGGTATTAGAACAGAGTTCAAACTCTAGGCTTGAATGGGTCGCCAAAGTCACTTAAAATTGTTTAGGAAAGGTTTTACTTTGCCAAGAATGCATGCTATGATGTTGATTTATGCAATGAATAACAATGTTCTATTATTTCATTACGTAGGGAAGTAGAGGTGAATGGAGTAGCGCAGCATGGAAGATGCATCACACTTCAGAGACGAGGAATTTGATGTGCAGAAGGACAGAGAAACCCTTCCAGATTTTGTAGCCATTGTCATAAATTTGAAGGAAGATAATGAGACAGAGGCTCATGAGAGTTCATGTTGAACATGCATAGCTGAATGCAGTACTACTACATAGCTTATTTGAAATTCAGAAGCATCTATACCAAGGTCCCAGTAATGTAGAGTTTCACCAATCAGAGAGGTTGAAAACCCCTTCAAATGCCCAAAATCACGAATTGGCCCATAGTGATGTGAGAAATATTTCTTCCAAGAAAAGGCATCGAAATGTCAAGAAATGTAAATCTGGAGGAAGTATTTCCATGGAGTCATCCAGCAAGAAGGTTTCTTCTAAGGAATTTTCCAACAGTGACATTGGATCAAGTATTCCAAGGAAAAAGAAGAGACACTCATAGAGTTCTCTGACTGGAGAATACAAGAAGGCTAAGTCGCCTACCTTTGATAGAGAAATTAAGAAGGGAGAAGAATTGAGAGCTTGGTTGTTGGGTTTGAAGAAGTACTTTGGAGTACACATGTATTCCGAGAATACCAAGGCAAGGATTTCCATCTTCAACCTGAATGGAGGAKCTTCCATATGGAGGGAAGATCTCAAGAAGATCAAAGGATTGAAGGAAATCAAACTGACCTRGAAGTAGTTTGAGAAGTACTTCATAAAAKTATACCTATCAGAGAAGTACTATGATGACAAAATCAAGGAATTCCATGAGCATAAGTTGGGACAACTCACTATGGATGCCTATGCAAAAATATTTATAGAACTATTGAGGTATGTTCCTTACCTCGAGGATGAGAAAGAAAGAATGCAACATTTTCTTTGTGGATTGCCACAATCCTACTAGGACAAAATTGAATTTGAAAAGMTAAATACCTTAAAGGACACTGTAAGGAAGGCCAAGTGTTGTTATGATCAGTCCAGGCATAATCCAGAGCCTTCTAAGGACTGGAAAAGAAGGAATAATAGTGGGTCCCAGAAAAATGGATTCAGATCATTTCCATATAAKAATCCAAAGAAGGGTGCACAATTTGGTCAGCCAAGTAGAAGTGTGCATCAGTAGAAGTTTTCGTCTAAGAGTGRAAATAACCTAATAGAACAAGCAAGAGAAAAAGTAGAGGAACCAATGAAAGGTCCTCTACAGTGTTGGGGTTGTGGAGAACYRCATTTTTTGAGGGATTGTCGTCATAAGCAGTAGGATAGTAAAAGGTTCTATCATGTGCAGGAAACAACCACAGTCAATGATGTAGCCATAAGTGTGCCAAAGATATATGCAGCTGTGGAAAAATGGCAAACAAACCACCAAGCTTATGTGGTAGAGGTGGAAGGTATAATTTCCAAGCAACCCATTTCTATTTTAATTGACCCTGGATCTAATCTTAGTTATGTCTCGCCTCAAGGTGTTGAAGCATGTGCTTTATAGAGGAAGAAACATGAAAAGGCATGGTTAGTCCAAATAGCCACGAGAACTAAGAGAAAAGTGATTGAGTTCATAGAGACCTGTCCATTTGAGATAAGTGGACTTTTTACAAAAGTAGCCTTGAATATTCTACCTTTAGGATTGTATGACATGCTACTAGGTATGGGTTGGCTATCTGCGCATAAGGAAAAACTGAATTTTTACGAGAAATTTTTGGAATGTGAATATGAAGAAGGCAATGCAATAGTTTTGCAAGAAATTCGAAAGCCAGTTTCAGTTAGGAAAATATCAGCGTTGTAGCTTAATAAATTCAGTCAGAAAGGGTTCCCCTTGTACGCTATACAAGTGCTTAACCTAGCGGAAGGTAAGGAGATGAAGGTTGAAGATCACCTTGTGTTGTGGGAGTTTAAATATTTGTTTCCAGAGGAGGTTCCTAGACTACCTACAAAGAGAGATCTTGATTTTTCAATCGATCTTGTACCCAGGGTGGTACCAGCATCAAAAGTACCCTATAGAATGAACACATCGAAACTAGTGGAGCTTAAGGTACAACTGAAGGACATGTTAAATAAAGGTTACATCAAGCCGAGTGTATCCCCATGGGGAGCACCAACCATGTTTGTAAAGAAGAAGGATGGTACTTTGAGACTATGTATTGACTACAGGCAGTTGAACAAGATGACCATCAAGAACAAGTATCCATTACCCAGAATTGATGATCTCTTTGACCATCTCAGAGGAGATGCAGTTTTCTCAAAGATCGATTTAAGGTTGGGATATTACCAAGTCATAATTAAGGATGAGGACATCCACAAGACAACCTTTAGAATGAGGTATGGACACTATAAGTTCGTAGTAGTACCATTTGGACTCACAAATGCACCAGCCACTTTCAAGTGTCTAATTAATAGTGTGCTTATCAAATATCTAGACAAGTTTGTCTTAGTGTTTGTGGATGACAATTTGTTGTATTCCGAGACTAGAAGAGAGCATGAAGAACATCTTAGAATGGTGTTGCAGGTGCTGAGAGAGCACCATATTTATGCAAAGTTCAGCAAGTGTGATTTCTTTCAAAAGGAAATCCATTATTTAGGCCACATAATCTCAGTAGAAGGAGTGGAAATAGATCCCAAAAAGATCAACGCAATCATGGATTAGCATGCCCCTAGGAATGTCACAGAGGTACGATCTTTCATGGGACTGCATGGGTATTACATAAGGTTTTTAAAGGGATTTTCCAAGATTAGCAATCCCATTACTTCGTTGAAGAGAAAGGGGAATAAATTTGTGTAGTCACTAGAATGTGAGGCCATCTTTCAACAGTTGAAGCATCTTTTTAATAATGCCCTTGTTTTGAAGATTGAGGACCTCGAAAAGAATTTCTTGGTTTACACTGATGATTACAAAGAATGAATTGGTGGAGTGCTTATGCAACAAGGGAAAATAATTTGTTATGAGACAAGAGAGCTAAATGAGCATGGACATAAGTATGTTACCCATGATTTAGAGCTTCCATCACTTGTGCATGCATTAAATATGTGGAGACATTACTTACTTTGAAGAAGGTTTGTATTGATAAAATACCATTATGGACTAAAGTATTTGTTCGACAAGACAATATTGAATGCTAAACAGGCCAAGTGGATGGTGTTGATTAGTGAGTTTGATTTCAAAATCAAACATATTAAAGGGAAGGAAAATAGAGTAGCAGATGCACTCAGTCAGAGTGTGCATACTATACACTTAGCAGCAACAAGTGTAGGAGAGTCTGACATCAAACAGAGGATTAAAACCCTCTTGCAAGAAGATGAGTTCTTCAATCAAGGAAGAAAAGTATTACAACAAGAACCTCGAGAGAAGAAGTATGAAATTTATAAACTTATAGCTAATGAGTTTATATTGAATAAAAATAGGTCGTATGTGCCTACTTCAGCAAATTTGAGCCACTTGATAATGGACGAGTTCCATAGGAGACCTTATGCAGGTCACCCTGGTTATCAAAATATGGTAACAACAGCAAGACAGTTGTATTACTGTCCTGAAATGAAGCAGCACATTATTGAATACATTGCTAAGTGTCTAGAGTGTCAACAGGTGAAGGTTGAACACAAGCATCCTGCAGGACTGTTGCATCCTTTGCAAATCCTAGAGTGGAAATGGGAGACAATATCCATGGATTTTATTATTGGTTTTCCAAAGACAATTAATCAACATGATGCAATCATGGTTGTAGTAGATAAGTTGATCAAGGTAACTTATTTCATCCCTATCAAATCTATTTTCAAGGCCATAGATGTTGCTAACATTTTTATGAAGAAAATTTTCAGATTACATGGTCTACCCAAGACCATTATCTTAGACAGAGATACTAAGTTCACCTCAAGTTTTTGGAAAATATTGTTTGCAAGCTTGGGACCACAATTGGAATTTAGCACGGCCTACCATCCTCAAAGAGATGGTCAAAATGAAAGGATAAACAGAGTGTCAAAAGACATATTGAGGATGCATGTTATGCATCAACCCAAGCAGTGAGAAGAATATTTACCTTTGGTAGAGTTTGCCTATAACAATGGTTATCATGAATCATTGAAGATGATCCCATTTGAGGTTTTGTATGGTGGGAGGTGCAAAGTTCCAATTAGTTGGGACAATCCAGTGGATAGGATCACACTTGGACCAAAATTATTGGAGAAAATGGGATAGACAATGATTAAGATAAGGCAGAATATAAAAGTAGCCCAAGATAGGAAAAATAGCTATGTAGACAACAAGAGAACTCATAAATAATTCAAAGTGGGAGATCATGTTTATCTCGGAGTAAAACCCAAGAGGATTTCCCTAAGAATGGGGACATGTGCTAAGTTGGTAGCCCACTACTGTTGATTCGAAAATGATCTTTAAAAGACTTGGTTGAGTTTTAAGCATGTGTTCAATTACCACTTAGGAATTAAGAAAAGAAGAAGAACTTAATGAAAGAATATTCCAGCCATCATATAAAATTCAGATCATAAATCAAACATAAGGAACATCAAACCATAACAACAAGCTTGATAACGGAGTTCGGCAAGGTTTCCTACGTCTTCGGGCCTTTGTCTTAGTGGGGAAAGCTTTATTATTTATATTCAATCCTTCAAAAGTACATCAAAATTGCATCAAAAATATTACAAGTTGGTATGACTGTGTTCTTCTCAACCTCAAGAATCCAATGCAACTGACGGCACTGAAAAAGGTTGAGCGTAGCTCCCGAAAATATCCTCCAAAGTTCGTTTCCTCAATGGCTTCCCTACATAAAAATGGATCCAAGCTTCACAAACTCATCATCATTCTGCTAATATGAACCTTCTAGACTGTCAAAAAACCTTTGATTTATATAGATCTTTATTTGGGGTTCTCCTCCCAACTTCCCCACAAGATTTGGCCTCAAAAAAAGGCTCTAGATCCTCAATTTTGGGCAAAAATCTCCAAAAATTAGCATATTTAACAATACAAATATTATTATAAAGTCCAAAACCCAAAATCCAACAAATATTGGGTGCAGCCCCATTTTTTCGGGCCCATGGACATATGGGTGATTCCATATGGCCGAGCACTAGGCATTGGCCCCAAAAATCCGGTCTTTCCCTTTGCTCCGGTCATATGGTGGTCATGTGTCCTATGGTTAGGCCCCCCCGCACCCTACCTCCCAGTGCTAACCCCTAGTCCATAGCCCCGTGTTGGTCGGGCTATCCCCCACTGACCGGGGCTTATCCCAAAACATCCACCCACATTAATTCAAAACTAACATGTGTCGGTATATGGTTAAGACCCATGTGTAATCTGGTCGGTCCACCGTTTGTTGTGAGGTCTTGCGCTAGGTGGAGGTCGGGTGCTCGATTCCCGTGGAGGTAAAAAAAAATTGACCCAGCCAACCTTGGCCAAATCCGGGGTACCATGTGGTGCCCTCTGATTGGGCCATGTGTCACCCTGTGATTGGACCGTACAGTCGAGTCAACGACACAGTCAGTGCACAGTCATCACCATGTCATTGTCCTGTCAACCTGCCACGTCACTATCGTACAGTCACCTGTCGTACTCTGAGCTTGCCATGTCATAATCCATATTGCCAAGTCACATGTCCAATCACCTACCATATTAGCATCTGTACTGCCACGTGTCGGACTGGCATTGGGCCATGTCAGCATTCTGTACAACCATGTGTCGTGTTCGTACAGTGCCACATGTCAATTTTTCATTGGTCCACATCAGCCCTTGAAAATGCCAAAAATGAGTGACATGTGTCACCTCCTCATGCTAGCACGTGTCCTTTTTGACATCATCATGACATCATGCTGACATCAGCAATATGTCATGTTGACTTTGACCAATTGACTTTTTTCCTATTTAGGAAATCGATCAGAACGCGATAACTTTCGCATACGGTGTCCATTTTCAGAAAAAATATATATATGGATGGAATCGGCGCGACGAGCCCGACGCAATGGCATTGGTTTCGTCTGATTCTGAGAACTTTGATTTTTAGGCCTTCCTGGATCCATTTTGGATCATGCCTCCCCACTAAGACCTTTTGGTCCTCCAAAAGGGTATTAACCATTCATCAAGTGCGGGATAGGCCACCCCACTTGTCCTTTGTCTTTAAACTCCATCCTGTGCACTTGTCACATCATAATCGATTGCAAAAAAACCATGACAATTGAAAGCATATTGTTAGCCACTTGAACTCGTTCACATCTTATTAAAGCTGCTACCATCCATGTTGAAAACATTAGCAGTGATAACATCAGAAATATAACTGCAAATGAACTAATATGTTTGATGTACTTACACGACATTAGATTATCTTGAAGCAAAGTATGATTGAATTTCCATTATGCAACCATCTCATGTTCATGCTTAAGATCAATTGCTTTACTTGGCACAATTATAGGTGTGTTTCTTGCATAAGTTGCCTTCCTTAATAGTTCCATTGTTTGAAGAGATTGATTTGTTTTTAAGTGATGAGCATGTACAACATATTCATTGCCTTATTTAGTTAAGTGATATTGATTATGGTCATATAAATAAGGGTTGCCTAAGACCATTCCACATTCATTTAGTGGCACCACTTCACATGTTACCTCATCCACAAACTTTGATGAAATTGCACACTTTAAAGTGCATTGCTTTGTTATGTGCAATTTATGATTGTCGATTATCCATTTAAGTGAGTAAGGTTTATGACGTAGCTTAGTTGTCAATCCAAATTGTTTAACCACTTCCTCTAAAATCAAGTTAGATTGAGATCCACTATCTATCAATGTATTGATCTTAGTGTGTTTCATTATGACCCTTATGTGAAACAATTTACTTCTGGAATCGTATCCATCACCAATTTTACATGTCAAACCAACTGTTGTGATTTTAGTCTCATCGCCTTAATCATACCCCAAGTTTGTTGGTCGTGTTGTTGTTGCAACTGTTTGCCTCCCTTTCCTCTCTTTGAACCATTTTGGTCTCTTGTATGGGTGAAATTACCAGCAATGGTCATAATCATGCCCTTCTTTCTTGCAATGCTTGCAAGAGAGCTTATCTTCCTTCATTGTCGTTGAATTTGTTTTCTTCCCGTTCCCTTTTCCTTTGCCATCCTTCTTTGAAGATGATTCCCTTGATACACCAACTCCAGTTTTCCCTGCTTCAATATATGTTGCTTGGATAGAAACCTCATCAATATTAGTAGGTCCAAAGATAAATAGAGTGTTACAAATATGTGTAGGTAAACCTCCTATATACTTCATAAGAGTTTCTTGTGTATGTAATGGAATATTTAACATTAATGCCATATTACAAAATTCATACATGTATTCTTGCACCGTTTTTCCTTTTCTTAGTTTAAGACTTTATCATTCAATTAAAGCCTTTTTCCTTATAACCCAAAGGATTCAACTGCTTTCTAAGTGCAAAAACAAAATATTTTTGTGATGGACATACATTACCAACTTGTTGAGTACCATATTGCAACTTACTCTGCCACCAGATGAGCATTGTGCTTGCAAGACAAAGCAATGCCAATTTGATTTGGGTTGCCTCATCTTTGATTTGTTGCACACTGCAATAAACTTCCATATGTTTGACCCAGTTATCAAGCCTCTCAGCATTGACTTCACCATCATACATGGGAAATTCGAATTTCACATCAAGCTTAAGTAATGGCATATCATGTTTATGTTTATGGGAATGTTTTCCTGCGGTAGAAGTTTCACTTGTACTTGAAGAAGAAGAAGAAGAAGAAGATGGAGATGAAGGAGGTGAAGGAGGAGGTTTAGGAGGATCCTCTCCTTCTTCACTTTTGTCTTGTTTTGAAGATTCCCCTTGAAAAGTCCTCTTTCGTTCCAAGTTATCATCATATAAGACCTTTACCATCTCAGACATGGTGATGAAAGTCTTTTGAAACTCTATCTCATTCTGAGACATTCCTTCTTCAGATGTCATCTTCTCACTTTGAGATGCCCTCTTTCTCGTTCCAATCTCTGGATCTCCTTTTGAAAGCTCGCCTTCACCATGACTTAGCTTTTCCCTGGTAATCATGCAAACTCAAACAATCAACTATCAACCTGCTCTGATGCCACTTGATCCGAAAATGATCTTTAAAAGACTTGGTTGAGTTTTAAGCATGTGTTCAATTACCACTTAGGAATTAAGAAAAGAAGAAGAACTTAATGAAATAACATTGCATCCATCATATAGAATTCAGGTCAAAAAGTAAACATAACGAACAACAAACCATAACAGCAAAACCCAAAATCCAACAAATATTGGGTGCAACCCCCTTTCTCCGGGCCCCCAAGCATATGGGTGTTGCCATATGGCTGAGCGCTAGGCACTGGCCCCAAAACTCTGGTATCACCCTTTGCTCTGGTTAGATGGTGGCCATGTGTCTTATGGTTAGGCCCCCCGACGCCCTACCTCTCGGTGCTAACACCTGGTCCATAGCCCTTGGTTGGTCTAGCTATCCCCCACCAACTGGGGCTTATCCAAAAACATCCACCCACATTAATTGAAAACTAATATGTGTCGGTATATGGTTAAGACCCATGTGTAGTCTAGTCGGTCCATCGT
Source organism: Picea mariana (assembly GCA_032191745.1). Lineage (NCBI taxonomy): Eukaryota > Viridiplantae > Streptophyta > Pinopsida > Pinales > Pinaceae > Picea > Picea mariana. Next base: position 329,535 of record JASDQU010100999.1, read on the forward strand.
TTGTTGCAAGGTCTTGGGTCTTGGGCTAGGTGGAGTTCGGGTGCTCGATTCCCGCAGAGGTAACAAATTTTTGACCTAGCCAAACATGGCCAAATCCTGGGTGCCATGTGGCACCCTCTGATTGGGCCATGTGTCACCTTGTGATTGGACCGTACAGTCCAGTCACCGACACAGTTAGCACCATGTCATTGTCCTGTCAGCCTACCATGTCACTATCGTATAGCCACGTGTTGTACCCTGAGCCTGGCACATCAACATCCGTACTACCAAGTCGCCTACCCAGTCAGCTACCACATCAGCATCCATACTGCCACATGTCAAACTATCATTGGTCCATGTCAGCATTCTATACAGCCATGTGTCGCATCCGTACAGTGCCACATGTTAATTTTTCTTTGGTCCACGTCAACCCTTGAAAATGCCAAAAATAAGTGACATGTGTCACCTCCTCGTGCTGCGACATGTCCCTGCTAACATCATCATGATGTATTTTTTACATCATTAGTACGGCATGTTGACTTTGACTAGTTGACTTTTTTATGTTTGAGAAATCGATCAGAACGTGATAACTTTCTCATACGATGTCCATTTTTGAAAAAAATATATATGGTTGGAATCGGCGCGACTAGCCCAACGCAATGGCATTGGTTTCATCTAATTCCGATAACTTTGATTTTTAGGCCTTCCTGGATCCATTTTGGATCAACTGTGGACCATTTGAAGTCCTGGAAAGAGTGGGACCAGTAGCGTACAGGCTTGCATTACCACCCATTGTTAAAGATCATAATGTATTCCATGTATCCTTATTAAATAAATATATTCATGATTTTAATCATGTTATTGATTGGACAGTGATACAGGTGGAACCAGAGGGATAATTCCAACCCGAACCTCAACGCATCCTAGACAAGAGAGAAATAATTCTCTAGAACTAAGCCATTGTGCAGGTCAAGGTGCAATGGAAGCACTTTGGATTAGATGAGGCTACATGGGAGCTGGAAGATGGCATGAGAATGGCATACCCATTTTTGTTTTCTATATAATTGTATATATATGGTGTTTTAAACATCGATAACGGTGTTTATTTAAGGGGGAGGGGAATGTAACACCTCATTTTCCCCCATGATTATAATTATGCTAAGACTTCATATAATGTGATTATGAAGCTTGTAATTATGTCATATTTAATGAAAAACACCAGACAACTGACTAACAGGGAAAAGCCTTGAAAGTACTAGCCATGATATCACAAGTGGGAATTGATGAAGTGGAGTTTATGAGCTGGAATGGAGAAACTTCAATGAGGAAAACAAGAAGCTTACTTAACACTTCAGCATGCACCTGCAAATTGAATACACCACTTACTCTTGTACTTGAATCTTCAAGAAGCCATGTGAATTGTCATGAAGGAACAAGATTGGTGGTTGAGATAGTTAATACTGCTGACAGTCCTGATCTCTTGAGAAGACGAGGGGCCAACTAAATAACCTGACGAAAAGGATGCCCCACTGAATTTCCCCTTCAAGAAATTCAAACCTCAAACAGAAGGGCACGTCCAGAAGAAGCCATGTGAATCCAAATGGATTGGTGGAAGAAGAGGCCAAAGGTGTAAAAACATCACTAGATGTGCACGAAGGCATAGAGGAGGTAGAGGCGCAGAAGGAGACAAAGGGAAAACACATGGGAAATGAAGAGAGCGTGTTGAGGATTAACTTGCAGTCGTGGATAGAAGGAGGAAGTGAGTAGAAGACTCACAAACAAATGGTGTAATGAATAGGGGTGTTCATCTGCACATATTTGAAGGATAAAATAAATTGGATAGTTGTCCTTGAGGAAATTAGGAATCTTGTCCAAAATATTAATGATCACCCTAGAATAGAGAAGACTTGGATCCAAATTGCAGCTATTGAGGACTGCAGCTTGGTACCCACTGGAAAAAAATCGGCACTAGTAAGGGAGGTTTCCAAGGGACAATGTAGCAGAGAAGGGACTCCTTGTGTAGAGGAAATCCAATTGGGAGGGTACCTGATAAAACTGTGGAAGTATTGAGCTCAGTGGGAAGAGGGCAACTTTTGTTGTTGCTAGTGGAGGAAGGAGAGTAATCTTACTGAATCATTATAACCTTGAGAACCAGATGAATTGTTCCCCTTGTAGTTTCATGGCTTGGCACAGGGGTGGCATGTTGTAGGAAGGCACTCTGCAACATAGTCTAAGGTGTAGAGGAAAGGCATCCTCTCTCAGTCAGTTTGTTGTTGATATTTCCCTAAATAGATAAGTGTTTAACTTGACCTTTTTGATGTGTATTAATGATGTAAACATGTGGTTTTTTTATTTAAATGGGAAATATAGATGCATATAAAAATGAATTGAATTCTTGAGTAAAATGGAATATGCTAATTTGTTTTCATTGATTAACCTGGTAATTCTCGAAACTAAGCAAAGTATGGGTAGTCTGTATCCCTGAATATTTTGTAGATTGGGCGGAAAGCTTGCAAGATATGGATAAGATATTCATTTGAAAGGTGACATGAGTGCCCTGGTACTCGAAGGGTCCTTGTGGGGATTAAAGGACCTTGTTCCTGAGGGAACCTCCTGTTTTTAGGTGGAAAGTTTATAGCATATGAACAAAATCTTCACTCGAGCGTAGAAGAAGAAATATTCTTGTGTATGGGGG
>JASDQU010100999.1:332709-364884 GCA_032191745.1 Picea mariana
TATATTTTGGCCCTTCGTAGGAGGGCATCATCGTTGGGAAGCTTGAGTGTCGGGACTTGCATGGAGTCCTATGATGAAGAGAAGAAGTTGGGAAGAAAAAAAAATCTGAAAAATGTGGTCAAAAAAGAACCACAGAAATCAAGAAATCAGGGTGGCCCTAATTCCTCCAAAGGACGAATCCCCAAATCAGTCTCTAAATGATGAAAGCCAATTCATAGAACTATAGAGGTATCAGAAGCATAAATAAACTAGATCTAATTAGAAGTCTAATCAAAGAAGAGAAACCCCAACTTCTCCTTCTCCAAGAAACAAAGAATAAGGACCCTGACATCCTTCAAGAACTAGAATATATATGGAAAAATAGCAAAGGTTTGGTAGTTAGTTCACATGGGGCTTCTGGTGGCCTTTGTACCATTTGGGGTCCCCACTTATTCAGATTGGAAAGTTGGTAGGAGTCCCCTCATTGGCTCTTGACTCATTTGTTGCATTTATCTTCAGGTATGTCTTTTTCTATCTTAAATGTTTATATTCCCTACACTCCTCAAGAAAAACAACAATGTTGAAATTTGCTTTAATACCTCCTAGGGGAAATAAGGAATTTGAAAGTCATTGTAGCAGAGGACTTTAACACCACTTTAAATAGCAGAGGAAAGAAAGGGGGAAATTTGGTTCGTGAACCCAACAAGGAATTGATGGAAGACTTTATATCCTCTTTTGACCTGCTTGACATCAAACCTTCTAAAGGGAAATATACCTTGACTAATAAAAGGGTGGGTCCTAGTTTTATAGCTGCAAGACTAGATAGGTTTCTTTTAAGTGGCACCCTTCTGGAATAATCCTTTATCCCCTACTCCCGCATTCTCCMTTGGTCCAACTCCAATCATCATCCTATATATTTATTGCTCTTTGGTCCCATAAACCTAGGCCCCATTCCATTCTTATTTAGAAAACTTAGGCTCCTCGAACCTTCCTCAATTCCCCTCATTTCCTYCATCTAGAACCAGTGGGTTCTAAGRTCCTCCATCATTATTTGGGAGAAAAACTTAAAGTAGTAAGAGATGCCCTAAAGGATTGGGTTAAATCCAAGCCTAATCAGCTTGAAAAAGAGAAAATAGATGCATCACAAAAAATGGAGAAGATCTATGCAAAAATGGATTCTGAACTAGTGATCAAAGAAGTATTAGAAGAAGAAAATAATACCTTCCAATCCCTACAAAAAAAACCCTAAAATTAAAAGAGGAATGCTAGAGGCTCAAATCAAGAAGCTTATGGTTCCAGGCAGGGCATAGAAACACTAAATTTTTCCACCATCAAACTAAAGCCAGGTTATGGAGAAACAAAGTTTCTACTATCTCAAATAAAAAAGGGGAAAAAATCCTAGACTATAAACAAATCAAAGAAGAGGCCTTCAGACACTTTGAAAGATTATATAAAGAGGACAAAAAAATTGACCTTGACTCTTTTGAAAACATGCTCAACAACATACCTACTTTAATTTCACCAAAGGACAATGGAAAGTTATGCAGAAACATCTCAGAAGAAGAAGTATGGGGAGTAATAAGTCACATGAACCTAGACAAGGATAAAAAAGGATCTTTTGAGAATGATTCAATATGTGCAAAATTTAGCAAAAATTGGAGGAAACACCAATTCTAATTTCCTTGCTCTTATCCCTAAATATCTCAACCATGATCTCAACCCCTCCTCCTTTGCTATATTTCACCCCATTTCCCTCTACAAAATCTCATACAAAATCATCTCCAAGATCATAGCCAACCACCTAAAACCCCTCCTTCCCTCCCAAATTTATCCAAACCAAGGGGGTTTTGTGGAGAAAAGGTAAATGGTGGACAATATATTTCTTGTTCAAGAAGCAATACACTCTAGTCGAGTCAAATATATGCTTGGAACACTCCTGCCGAAATTATGAGAATAATAGCCAACATCCTAAATTTTCCCCTCTCAAAAATTTAGCAATCTTTTAAATATTTGGGAATCCTCATATGCCACATATCTCTTCCAACCTCCTTCTCGAATCCAATCATGGATAAGATAAAATCCAAGTTCCATCAATGGGGATCATATTGGTTAAATCTAGATGGGAGAGTGTTTCTCATCAAGTCAGTCCTCTCAACTCTCCCAATTTTTCAATTTTCCTCATTGCTTGTGCCAGCCATGATTAAATCATCAATAGCTCAAGAACTCAGAAGATTTTTGTGGCAAGGGGGTCGATCCAATACCAAGCGATTTCATTTAGTAAATCGAAATATTTTCAGGGCTCCATAATCTTATGAAGGATTGGGAATAAAGGATCCATCCATTGTTAACTTGGCCCTAGGAACTAAGATCCAGTGGAGGTTGATTTCAATGAAGAACGAATGGTGGAAAAGAGTGATTCAACACAAGTAATTTTTGAGGGATAGACCTCGTTGTCTAGATCATGGGATTACAGAGCACGGTGACTCCCAAATATGGTTTTTATTGTAATCTTCTCTTCCCCTAATCCAAAATCAATTCTCGATTCTAGGAAACGGAAAGAACATTCTAATTCACTCTGACATCATCATGGGGAATCCACAATTTCTCTTAGATATTCATCTATCCCCCCTCATAACTTGGCTTCAAGAACAAAGGAAACTGAATTTTTATGACATCTCCTCTTGGAATACCACATCTAGAAATTGGTTGGGATGGAATCTAGGTGTTCCTCCCCTCTTCTTCAAGCACTCTCTCATCTTCTCATTGGTAAATCAAAGGTTCTGCCCCTACTCATCTATTCAGGAAGTACTCTCGTGGATGGGGATTTCAAGAATACTCGGTTAAAAAAGGGTATGATTCATTGCTTCCATATTCCTCCCCCCCCCCGCTTGGCCAGATGGAAACATATTTGGAATAGGGACAGTCTCCCAAAAATCAACATTTTATGTTGGACTTTAGCTCATGGGAAAATTCTGACCGGGGACAATATAACTAACAGAGGCTTTTATATACCCTCTAGGTGCGCCCTTTTCAAGGAAGCATCTGAAACCATCAATCTTATCTTTTTGGACTATCCCATTTCTCAGTTGGTGTGGTAGGCTTCCCTTCAAAATATGTTCCCGAGGGTGAAAGGGCTTTCATCAATTGGAAATATATTCAGTCGTTGGAAATATCTCTACAATGGAACATTCCAGCAAAAATTTCTCTTCAAAAATGCATGGTTAGCTCCTCCTAAGTTCATTTGTTGAAGATTTGACTAGCTATAAATAAAGAAATATTCGGTGGAGAAAAAATCATCCCCTCCTCAGTGGAAAACAAATCCAAAAGTCTTCTCTCGGAGTATTTAAGCAACCAGAAGAGGCTCAGAGACCCCCCTCAATGTTTGGAAAACAATGAATAGGAATGGCTCAAACAATTTTACTTACCAACCCCTGTGATTCATCCCCCTTCCTCTAATCCTAGTTGGCAGCTCCAGTTCTCCCCTTTGGAATTCCTTGAATGGAAACAGGATCAGAATCAATTCATTCTAAGTTTTGATGGTGCTTTGAAGGGAAACCCTGGGGAGGCAGGTGCGGGAGGGGTGCTTTATGACTCGGGATGGAATAGGAAATTTACTTATGCATGGAACATTGGTAAATCTTCGAGCAATCAATTAGAAGCTTATGTGCTACTACAGGGATTGAAATTGGCAAAGGAACAAGATGTCACTAATCTCACGGTGGTAGGAGACTCCAAATTGTTAATAAAGCATGCAAGATTTCTTTCCTATCCAAATAATATTCACCTATGTGCTATTATAAGCATAATACACCTTGAAATACAATATTTTGACACTATGAACTTCTTTCATGTGTTAAGAGATAACAACAGGGAGGCAGACAGGAAAGCCAGTCAAGCCATTCAACTCTAGGAAGGATTTCTCTCGGTTAATGGAATTCAATCCACCAAAATCATCCCATGACTCACATTTATTCTCTATTCTTTCTCATCTAGGGTTGCACTTGGTTCTTTACCCCTTTGGCTGGGTTAGCCCCATTCACTCCCCTTACGCAAGAAATAAAAAATTTAAATAAAAATTGGGGGGTCCCCCCCGGGGGCACATCATATAATTCAATGGCACTCAAACCATTTAAATGCAAGAAAATGTCAATCCTCCATCATATCCCCATCGACACGTACTTGGAATTCAATCCCACAAGATCGACATAACATCACCTGGTGGCTACATACCCTTTTGGAGTTTCAAAACATGTTTTATCTGCAATGTGGGATGAGTATGGGTACTTGAAACTAAGTTGTAGCTTCTTTCCATGATTGCAAAAGGTGGACATCAGGAGAGGGCAAGGACGCTTGTGTGTGGGTGGCAATTAATCTCAACAAGGGATTCATTCTGGCTAAATTTAGTGGTTTGGGAGAGGTTGAATTCGTCCTGCTCTTCATCTTTCTATCACTCACCTGGTTTCCAAATCCACATCCCACCAACCACACATAGAAATAAAAGAAACCAATGACAGCTGTGGAAACATGAATTTCAGGAAGGTGAGCTCAGCAAGTAGCGCAACTAGAGGGGGAGCTACAAGACACCAGGAATTTGGTCCTCACTCTRCAGATTAGATTCAACGGAAATTCAACTCATTTTCTCATGGTGCTAGAGGAGTCGGTAAAGCAGAGGAAAGCAATTTTGTAATTGCAGGATGAATGAAGCACTCTCCATCAGCAKCTTGGAGAACTTAGAACCTGACCCCAACAAGAAGCAGATACACCACTAATCAATGTAGTATCAAAGTAGTCACAAGCAACCAGGCTCCTCTTATGTGGTGGCTCCAGAGCAATTGGACCTGAATGTACCAACAACAAAAGAAAGGCAACGGTGTCCTTTTGGTTTTAATAGATAAGTTTTTTAGTCATTATGTTTCATTTTGGCACATATGTACTAGGGATTTATTACAGACTATATAAGGGGAAAAATTTTGGCAACAAGAAACATAGGATATTAGCAATGTTGGCTATAGTAGTTATAGTGGTCCTTTTTTGGGATTATGTTGACAGTTTAGATACCATTTTTGGACTGGTTGTATTTCACTAGCGTCTTCGAACGTTGATTTTATTTCAATAAATATTCCCCCCTTTCTTGTTAAAAAAATAATAATAATAATAATACTTTTTAAATGATTATTTTTTGTTATTATAAGTTTTTGCTATTGCAAGTCTCATGGGTCTCATTGACCATTCCTCCGGAAAGGCTTCATGTAGTTTATGTATAACCTAATTCTTGGAGTTATTGGATTTATTTTTGTATTATAAGTGGAAATTACGTCTATACGTTCTTTCCATTATATCCCTCAAAGTTCTGTAAAAAAAATTGCCCCTCTCATTAGCTTCTAGGACCACTTCAGATGAACTAATGATCAAGTTGTCATCATCTTTTAAATCCTTCATAATTTTTGTCCTCTTAGGACGAGATTCCATTCCCTTGCTACTAATCCTTTCATAACATTAAAATCATGTGAAATCAAGTGTTTAAAACTTGTTAGCGATAAATGTTAAGAAATTCATTTTTAGTAAAAATTGAAACAAAAACTTCATGTTGATTACCTTTTGATCCACCTAATTCCTCTCTTTGCAACAATTCCATAAAGCTTTTACGCTCTTTTGCATTCAAAATGTGAATAATCTTATTGAGTTTCTTCAAGTTTTTGCTCTCCATGACATGCATTAACCAATGCACATCATTAATTTAAACATATAGATAATTCAAATATATAGTTAATTTTTTAATAAAACTTAAAGAACTTCCCTCAATATCTTGTTGGGATGAACTACCAATGTGCTCACTGCAATAATTTATTTTCCTTGAACTTCTATCGGCCATATTCTATCCAAAAAATCATAAAAATCGTCAAATATAGAAATTGAAATATTTTTTACAAAATAATATGTTTGTGTGTATAATAAAATAGTGTGCCCATGTGCGTTCAACATACGTATACGCATCGGTTCTCATTATTGTTTATTGCGCACCATCGAACCTGTATGCATATGATAATAAAATCAATGTTATTTATATTTTAAACTCATCAATGTTAATGACGAAAATATGTGCACCAGTGAGATATTATTGTACAATGTGCACCGCATGTCGCGATAAGGTTTTTTGAAGAAAAAAAACTAACAACGACAGGGTTTGGGATCCAATGTAATCAGTGGTACCATTGCAATGGAAATGAAATGCCCCATATACAAGTAAAGAAACCCTATAAAAATCTATTGCTTTAAAAAAAATCTGTTTGTGAAATATAGAGAAGGGAACCAAGAAAAACAACTAGAAGGCTAGGCGTCCAATATTGAAGGTAATTATGAAACCTTTTTTTTGTTTTTAGAATGCATTGAAAATAGTTTGAATCAAATAGGAAAATATTGAGATGATCAATAGAATGAAATCACTTACGTAAAATTTCTCCTCTGCATATTTATATGTGGCCTACGATGATCCCTTCCAAATTTGTCTCTTCAAAAAATCTACCCACTCCAAAGTCTTTGCTGGTAAATCTCTCTTGCTCAAATCTCTCCTCTAAATCTTGCCAAAAGAATGTAGTAATGAATAGTGTTTTCATTTAAAAATGCATAGATTTCAAAAAATGAAATTCTCACTTTTTTTCATTGTACATTTTGGTTCATTAATGATAAACGTGAGCATTGTTTTTTGTAACTTACCGTTTCGGTGCACTATGCAGTTTTTAGCACACTGGTGTTCTTTGAGTGTATAAAAGCACTGAAAATGTACACATTTTAAAAAAAATGTTCATATTTTCATTGTAAAATCAGTGTGCTACATAGTTTTAAGCACCCTGGTGCACTCTCTATGTACAAATGCATTGATTTCAATTTTATTAACAAAATAGAAATGCAAACCACCGCAATTAAATTTTGCGAAGGTAGTAACGGAGGTCACGCTTTGATGTTTTTCATAATTTAGTGCAATGGCACCTTTTATATATAAATGCATCGGTGTGTCTATAACTAATTAAGAGCATCAATAACTTTTAAAAGCCATTCAAAATTATGTTTAAAGTTAGATTGTTCTATGCTTTCCAAATTTTCTTTTAAAAATGCATTCACACATTCATGATGGTTTTGTCTCAAATGCGAGGAAAAGAACGTTATAATATCAAATGGTCAATTCTTCAAATTCTAGCTCATTTTATATCATTGCAAGTTCATCAAGTTCTCCCCCATCGTTTGTAGTAAGTCTAGATTTTATTTATAATTCATTTATCTCATTGAATGTATGTAATTTATGCATGTGTATTTAAATAATTGTTCATTGAATTTTGTAGGATCATGATTCAGGATCAAGTTCGGATGCGCAAGATATTCCACCAGTCCAAAAATACTACAAGCTCTTATCAGGAGAAAGATACCACAGGAAAATGTTTGATGAAAATGGACAGTTGTTTTACCCTGCCAATTGTAACATGCAATCTTCCAGCAACCAACATGGGTCAATGGTATTACACCATGAATTGGATCTCTTTTATGACACTCAAGTAGTATGTAGTTGTTCAAAATGTAAAGGGTTGAAGAAGAACCCTCAACGTGTCACATTATCCCATTATATTAATGATCGACTACCCAAAGTTAACAGTCTAATACCTCCAACTGTGGTCAAGAATCCAATATGTGATATATAAAAGACGCATAGGAATACTTCCATATGCTCCTTTTTTTTAAAGTTGGAAGCCAAATCAACCAAGTTTTGTCCTGTTAGCACACTTTTTTTTTAACTGAAATGGTTATATTTTATTGATAGAAGAGGTGGTTGGGTCATGGCCAAATCAACCAGAATTACAGATGGTCTTTGTCTCTCTTTCCATTAAACAATCTAATCTTTTCTTGCTTTTGCATGGAACTGAAACTTGTAGTTACAGAATGAGACTGAACCTAGGTGCCTCATCATTCTTTCTTAAAACTCCTTGAGGCAAGTTGCATCCCTCATTTTCGTTTTTGTCTTCTTCTTTATTCGAGTTGCGGAGGATGTGATAAAAATCAAAGGAGGTGAAGCTTTGTAAAGAACCCCGGAGTCTCTGAAGAGTCTTTTTGAGAGCCGGATTGGTGAAATGCTCGTTAGATTTTACAATTTTTATCAAAATTTATGAGTCATCGAAGACTTGAAGAGATTTTTTTTCATATTCATGGGCGATCTGGCAGCCTTTTAACAACCCAAGGATTTAGGCCTGGTTATTTGTGCTTTGACCTAACCCCGAAATGAAGTTGTCTTTGCGGGAACCATCGTGGGAGTAGATAATTTTGTCAGCTCCTGCAGTCCCAGGATTCCCTTTAGAAGCTCTGTCAAAGAAGATTGTTACCTTATTTTGCTTTCTCCACCAGGCTTGGAATTATTCATTTGAAGTTCTTATGTGCCAAGAGGGATTTGAATATGGATAGGATAGAATCTTCGTCTTGCCCTGAGTCAAGTGGGTGCCCATCCAGTTTCTCTCCTCTGAAGTGAGAGAGGTGTCAAGATTTTCCGAGTGATTGCCCAATGCTTCCAACATATATGCCTTGGCTTTGGATGCTACCGTCAAAGGTGTGTGAGTTGTATTATTAAAAATAAGATCATTTCTTGCGAGCTATATCTTCAAATAGATGAACTTGGGGAGAGAGGACCAGATCCAGATCCACATTGATTTATAATTTATCACCCTTGGATATCGATTTTGCCAAGATCCAAAAAGAGCACCGACTGCGATATGTGAGGGAGCGATCACCTTGAGGCCTTGGAGCGCATGTGCCCAAACTGATTGGGAAAAAGAGCAATCCATGAAGAGGTGGTCTATACTTTCTGAGGCCATTCTTCTTAAGATGCATTTGTGTGGCCCATGGATGCCCCGTTTTTGTATATTTTCTCCAGTCAACACGCGCCTGTGAAGGAGCACCCACATGAAAAAAATGATTTTTGGGAGGTCTTGGTTGTCCCAAACTTACTTCCAGATTGTAGGATTGAGGAGAGGAGGCCATTGGACTTGTAAAGCGGTGTGACCTTGGGAAACTGTGTACATTCATGTCTTCCCCCAGCTCCAACAATCAGCCCCGTGAAGGCTTACAAGAGCTGAACCGTTCAGCGCTTCGAGGAGGAGGTGTTTATGGTGGAAAAGATGCGCTGGCAGGTCAGGGAAAACCTAATCCACCCAAAAACCATATTTATCCCATGCCGAGATATCTGCTAGGCTTATGATTCCGATATGAGAAAGACACACATGAATTTTTGTTTATTCCACTACATTTTCCAAAGGAGGTTTTCCCATAATGTTGTTTGTCCAAAGCAGGGTTCTTTTTCCATTCCTGGGGACTCTGAAAAGTTGATTTTTAAAGAATTCGAGGCCTTTTCTACAAACATTCCATAACTGGGTGTCTTTGCGGGTATTATCATTCTGAATATTTCTCAATGATATTCCTTTGAGATACTTCTTCTGGAGGAGCGAGATACTTCTTCTGGAGGAGTAGGATGACAGGGTGGCCTCTGTTGGACTACAACTACCATAAAATTTTGCCTCCTAAGATGATATTGGCTAGGCCTGGGTCTCTTAATTGGAGTCCACCTTCTCTCTTCAGTCATTTTACAATGTCTCGTCTGACTAAATGAAACTTACACTGATTTCCTTTGCCTCCTCGCCAAAGGAAGTCATTGATTAGCTTCGAGATCTGCTTTGTGATCGCCTTTGGAGCAAGAAGAAAGGAGGCTTGATATAAAGGGAGGGATAAAAAGACTGCTTTGATGAGAATTAGTTTGCCAACGTTGTTAAGCCACTATCCTCCCCATGCTACAATTTTAGATTTAAATTTGCTGATGACTTCCATCCATAGAGAGGATATGTTTGCTCCCATCATTAGAGGAAGACCTAGATACTTGATTTTGTCCCGGGAAACAAATCCTGGAAAGCCCAAGAGATATGCAATTATGTGAATGGTTTGCTCATTCATGTTCCATCCATACACAACACTTTTTCTTCTGTTGACCAGCGCTCCTGAGATGCAGTAGAAATTTTGTATAATCTCATTGAACGCCCTTTCTATTCGAAGGGAAGCTCCTCCCAACAGAAGGGAATCATCATCAAACAGAGCATGATTGATTGATTTTGTTCCTTTCACTGGTTGAATGCTCGGAATTTCCCTGACGTTCCTTTCAGCTATCAGTTTCCTACTCAGGGAGTCTGCCATCAGAATGTACAGGAAGGGGGAGAGTGGGCAACCTTGCCTTATCCCTCTTGTTGCTTGAAAGTAATTAGCAAGCTGGCCATTTACTAGAGGAGTGATCCAGGGCTTATTGATGCAGGCTTTGATCATATTTACAAATTCTGGGTTTAAACCATAAGAGAGCAGCACTTTGTACAGATAAGATTGATTGACCCGATCGAAGGCGTTGGCCATGTCTAGCTTAACGAGCATTACTTTCTCCTTCCTTTGAAGGCTTGAATAAATGGCTTCTTGTACAAGAATCACATTATCCATAATATGCCTTCCTTTGATGAATCCCCCTTGGGTGGGGGAAGTGAGTTTTCCAAGCAGGGGTTTTAGTCTATTTTCCAGCAGCTTCGAGAGGATTTTGAAGGAGGCATTGCAAAGCGAGATAGGTATGAATCTGTCAAAAGAGACTGGGTTCACTTCTTTAGGGATTAAGGTAAGAAAATTGGAGTTGGTGTTGCCTCCGACCTTGGCCTTTTGCTGAAAAGCTTTAACCATTCTCAATAAATCTGTCTTGATAATTATCCAGGAAGATTTGTAGAAGTGTATGGAAAATCCATCAGGGCCTGGGGCTTTGTCGGATTCCATGTCCCAAACAACCTTGTTGATTTCCTCCTCAGAGAATGGTTTCAAGAGACTAGCGTTGATCTCATTACTGACAATATGAGGAATATGGGAAAGGAAGTCGGTAAAGACCCCTTCATTTCTTGTCCCATCCTCTAAATAGAGTTTCTGAAAATGAATTTATGTTGTTGCCTTTATTTGAGCAAAACCTTTGGAGACTGTACCATCTGTTGTATTGATTTCAGCGATGTGATTTCAGGAGAGATGGGCTCTAAACTTCCTATGAAAGAAGGTCATATTACGATCACCAGTTGCTATCCATAGGCTTCGGGACTTTAATTTCCAGTACTCCTCTTCATATCGAAAAGCTTTGTGAGAGGCATGTTGGGTAGCTTGCTCCTTCTCCAAGCTCTGAATGGTTATGTACTGGCTTTCCATGTCCATATGAAAATATGCTAACTATTGAACAGCCTCTTTCCTTTTTGCAGAGTAGGGGTTAGAGGGAGATTTGACCTACTCTTTAAGAGTTGATTTTGTTACTTTTAATTTCTGCTCCCAAACAAAACTTGGTGAGCCAATAACCAGAGTGGACCAGGCTCTGGTTACTACTTCCATGAACCCTTCCTACTCAATCCATTAAGGGCTGAATTTAAAAGGGATGGGTCCTAAGTCTTCTTCCTCATCCAATTGCAGGAGAATGGGCTTGTGGTCTGAGGTAATTTTTGGGAGGATTTTGGTGGTCACTACTTTCTTGTCCAGCAAGAGGGTGCTTTGCACTAGGAACCTGTCGAGCCTAACAGAAATGTGTGCAGCCCCTATTCTATTATTCATCCATGTGTATAATCCTTTCTTTGGTTTAATATCAAGAAGGTCCCACTGTTGTATCAGATCCTTTACAAGGGGGAGAAAATGATCCATGTTGATTATGCCCCCTCATATTTCTCTTGGTTCCAGCACTATGTTTAAGTCCCCTGCTACTATAATGTTCTTAAGGGAGTAAGCTTCTAAAAAATTAGAAAGAGTTTGTCAGCATTCTTTTTTCTCCACAAATTGAACCGGAACATAAAGATTGAACAGAGTGATAGTAATCTTACTTATTTTTTGGCGGAGTTCTGCATAGATCCAGTGTTTTGTCTCGAAGGAGCTTTAAAGTTGAAACTGGTCTTCAAACCAGACTGTGGAAATCCCTCCAGAAGTGCCCCTTGTGATTACAGCCTTTCCACCATTTCTTTTCCATTTCGTTCTACTTAGATCTAGGAGGGATTCCCCTTCTATTTTTGTCTCTTGGAGCATGAGGATCTCTGGCAATTTTGTCTTCAACAAATATTTCACGGCTTCGATTTTCATAGGATTCCCCAAGCCTCTACAGTTCCAAGATACTAGATGCATTATTTACTGGGATGGGAAGAAGAGGGGCCTCTCTTGGGTGGACTAGCTCTAGTATTTTGTCCAATGGACATTTCAAGAGTGGATTGGTTGCCCTACATTTTATGCCTCTCCAATTCTTCCTCTCTTTCTTCTTTGAGGGATTTCCTTCCTGCTCTTTTCGATGGTCTTTCAAAATTATCATCTTCTGATGAGCCTGACATTTCTAGGGGTTTCTTCCTTATCATGTCTGTGTAGGAGGGGGAAGAAAAGCCTTCTACTTGGTTTTCTATTTGAGTGGGAAGAACACCTGCATTATTTTCTTCCAATGCTGGGAGGAAGGCCTGTTGATCCAAATCTTGAGCTATCATCGGAGGTTCTTCTTGAGTGTTGAGAGATTCGAAAGGGTTTGGAGTTGATTCTATCTGAATAGGAGTTGTGTTCCCAGCCACTTGAGGTTGCTCTGTATTGAGCACATTGGATCCTGCAGAAGTCCCTTTCGAACGAGGTTTACTGAGCTTCTTTATAGGGGCCAGCTTCTGAACCTTCGTCCAATTCTCCCCTTTCAATTTTTTTGCTTCCTCCTCTGCCTTATTTTTGCAATTTCTTGCGAAATGCCCGTAGCCGTGACAATACCTGCACTTGAAAGGGAGTTTCTCGTAGTCCAGTTCTTGCACATGTGACCAGTCTACCACTGTTATCTTGATGGCCTTCGGGAGACCTATTTCCAGATCCACCTCCATGCAGATTCACACGCAGGAGTATTGATCCTTCCTTTCTACTCTGTCAATGTATTTTCCAAGAGCATTCCCAATCGATTCTARGGATTTCGGGCTTCAACAGTGCAGAGGCAKGTGTGGGAGACGCACCCAGACTAGGACCATCGAAGGCACATCCTAAGCTAGATCAAAGTCTGGTGTCCACTAGTTYAGTTACACCCCCTRGGGACCCATAAAATAAGGTTTGTTTCTAAATATTAGATTCTTGTCTTCAGCATTGTCGAAAATTAAAACATAATATCCTTTCCCAACGAAATGGCTCTTGATGCCTTMTGAGACAAGTGGTCTCCAGTTCCTCTGAATCCACGCTTCAATGGCTTTTGGAGAAGGCCATAAASCAGTAAACTGACCGATCAAGCCTCTTTCAGCGATGTTTATAGAGCAACTGATGGGATGGMATCCATCTTCTTCACAATTTTTTCCTGGGAGGCTAAGATTGGTCGTTTGCTACAGGCCTCAACCAATTTTTTAAAGGTCGAGAGCTCTAGGGGAGGAGGAGGGGGAGGATAAAAGCCCCCTCATGATGCCATGGCGGATGAGAGAAGAATGCAGAGGGAGGCTCACGTAGAGAAACGTGCGGGACCAGACTGTCCAAGAAAAAAATTTATCCGATGGAAAACCATTTTTTAGGACACTTTTTGACCCCTAGATCAGAGCTGAAATAAAGTAAAATCAGCGATAAAAAGAGGCTAATTGTAGGAGAAAATGCCCCAAATGTCACTGGCAAGTCTCCTCTCCATTTGGGCTAATGTGTGCTAACCTCAGGTGGGTGTCCCTAATTTCATTCTTGTTGTTCTAAACCTCGAAAATATACAATATAAACCAGATAATAGCAGCAAGAATAAATTCCTTTGGATGGCGATTAAGCTCCCAAAGGGTTAAGTAACATAATTTTGAAGTTGTTTAGGTGAAAAAAATTGTGGCATTAGTTTTTTAATGAATGGAAAGAAAGGGAAAGAGGCACTATTACAAGGTTGAAACACCACAATAATAGGCTAGAACTTCTAATAATGCATAAAAAAAAATCAATCATAATACCAACAAGATCCAACAGCTTGATACCAGCACACCAAAACTTTATTCTTTCTCTTGCCAAAGGCTCGATTGCACCACTAAACACAAGTAAAAAAATCGGTAGAGTATTTTTCCTTATACTGAGACTAGAAGCTAGAAGATATAAAGAATAATGGAAGAGAGAGAGAGAGAGAGAGAGAGAGAAAGAGACTATTGTTGCTTAAAAAAGTCGACCCTAAATAATGAGAAGGAGCCTCCAATATATAGAGAGTGAGACGCATAAGTGAGATAATAATAGGAGGGTGCATGGGAATGAGAATATAAGACAGTGTGCATGACGGAGAGAGTGAGGACATGTGGGAGATGATATGATGGGTGTGCATATGTGGAGGAGGGAAGACTTAAGTAGAAGTGGTGCATGAGGGAGAGGTATAAGTGGAAGGGAGAGTAGGCATGATAGAAGAAATCATGATCACATGTGAGAGAAATGGATGAAGAAATGTGCACTAGGAGTGAAGGATAAAGAGGAGTTAAAGCTCACATGTCAATGCAATAAGAAGAAAGGGCACACACGTGTGGAGGAAGAGGGAGTGAAGTAGGAGAGAGGAGGTGCATTAATAGAGTGAATGCTCTAGAAAATAGGGAGAGGAAGGCGTGAATAGGGAGAATAATTAGTGCACATGGGGTTAGTGAAAGATGGGAAAACACGCTCATCCTAAAAATAAGAATGATGTGAAGATGTGTACTGGAGATAAGGGGAGTTGAATTGGGTGAAAGAGGAAGTGGGTCCTTAGTTAACTCAACTACAACAATGCATAACATTTTATGTGTGCCAACTCATCATACACCTTGCTTTTCTTATGGAATATGCCACATATCCTCAAGAAGTGCGTCCCCCATCCTCATGCAATGATGTGTCACATATCACACTCTTATGCTGCCAAATGTTGGAATCTAGGCCTGCAACTTCTCACCTCTACATGGCAACCGCGCCTGCTAAATATAGCCCTACTAAAAATAACAATCTAGCCTAAAAAATAGGAAAAGTGCAAATATGTCCAGGACCACTGGGAGAACCATGCCAAATATAGTATGTCTAAAAATAGAATTTCATTGCATGTCAACAAAAGTATACTCATCGGATTTAACTTTCAGTGAGGAATCCAAATATGTGATCAGAATCATCATCTGAGGCCTAGAACTCACCTACTAAAACTAGTAAATTGTTCACATGTCATCCATAAAAGGCTCATTGGAAACATGAGCTCGCAAGGACTCTAAATATGTGATCAATACTGCCATGCGGACCTCTGATCTTTGTCTCCTCAAAAGTATGGAATATACTTTATATAAAGATCTCTCTCCATCCATGAAGATCTGAGACAAAGTAAAGCTACTCATATGGGAACCAACCTTGGCTCAAAGTAAAGCTATCTCTAGGAAAATCTTTGAATGCCAGCCAAATAAATCATGTTGCCTCTTAACCCTTAGGATTTTCAAGTGAGAACATCCATGGGTTAACACGTCCTAAATTGACCAACCTGTCTCGTTCTGTTGATTCAATAGAGAGTTTTAGTGAGCCAAAGTATGATATCAATAATACCCAAAACATCTCTACTAAGAGATCCAAAAAGTTGTATGAGCTAAGAGAAAAAATGTCCAAGTACACACAAAAGTTAGTTCAATTGTTGGAAGGTAGCGATGACTTCCCTCTTCCTATCCATCTGCAAAGTAAATACCAAACATGTTGCAATTGAGCTTTGTATGGTGCTTGGTCATTTTTCATGCATGTGCTCGATGTTGGAACTGAATTCTTTTTTTGTGGTAATAGTTATATGTTTGTCAATTCTAAAATAGATGTTTCAAATCTTAGGTTGTTTATCCTTTCACATGTATTTGTTCCTCCCAAACAATCAGTAGCACTTATGCCATTTTGTGGTCCTCTTTATAGTCGGTATGATTACTTGAATATTGTTAAATATAAACATAGCATTTCCATGTATAGTATGTGCATGAATGGTTATGCTTCTGGAAATTTTAACAAGAAAAACATGTTATGTATCAATGGTCATCCACGAACTCATGGGAACATTGCAAGGTTCATAAATAGTTGTAGGTCCTCATTATTTAGTGCAAATTGTTCTTTTAAGGAACACTTCATTGACAAATAGTTATTTATGAAAAGGAAGGCATCCAAATTTATTGGTTTGCATGCAATACACAGTTTGTCTCCTGGTGATGAGTTGTTAATAAACTATAACTTTCGTAGACCACCAACCGCTCGTCAAAAATGTCTTGCATTGGGTCTACCTTTAGACGTCCCCTTGGGGTGTAAAAAAATATGATTGAGTAAATGTATTTTTGGATTTTCAATGGAACTAATGTAAATGTATTKCTTAATTCGACATTTGYTTTATARAGTGATTGGTTGCATGTTACAATCATTACATCAAAGATGGGGACTAAATCCTATAACATYTACRYAAGAAATTTTCTTTATTTTHTKTATTGAGTCTTATKAATRTTTTTTATATTTTCAAATATTAATATAAAAYTAATTTAATTTAATATTCGTTTAACCTTAACAAATTAATTATTTTCTTCACTAACCAAATCTAATACTTACATTTCCTTATGAGAAGATTCATAAAGTTGGTGGTAGAGAGAAAAATCATAAAGTTATTTAAAGCAAATTGTGTATATTAAAATTCATTATTATTAATGTTTTTGTTTTCATATTTAATATTTTAAATTTAATTATGAACGATTATTATAATGTTATCAATAAAATAAATGAAAAAAATAACACTTCATAAGAATAATTATTCAAATTAATTTTTTCATTCATTAACCAAATCCAATATTTGCATACATGTTAATACAAAATCAACAAAATACAATACTTAGCATACTTTTTTAATAGAAGATTCAACTAATACTTACATACTTTTACATTTTTTTTAATAGAAGATTCATGAAATTGGTAATAGAGTTAAAAATTGTAAAACCATTTTATCGAAAGTGTATAGATCAAGATTCATTATCATATATTATTTATATTTAATAATTTAAACTTAATTAAATAAATTTAATATATTATAATAGTTGAATAATATAAATTAATAAAATCTTTGGAAAAAATAAATACAATAATTGTGATTTTAGTAAGCGATTATATTATAGCTTTGTCTTGTAAGCATTGAATAATAAAAATTAATAAAAGAATATTATTATTACATCATTATTATCACTAAATAATCATATCATAATGTTATTATTACAATATATGAAGAATGCATAATTGTTCAAATCACAATCATTTCACTCATCATATTTATGTATTTTTCTTTGTAAACATGTTTAATCAACATATTGTATCTTGTTGGACAACAAACAATTCCCCTGGAAGAAGAAATACACATTATATGACATTAATGGTTATAATTTTTTGCAATCACAATCCAAATTAAACAATTTCATAAAACTAAAGTTAAACATTATATCACAATTATAAATTATAATGAGTGATACATCTCAAATTTAATTTAAAAACGGAGAAATCATTAGCATACTCATAATACATTTTATAAATCAAAAAACAATGTCAACGTGATAGGAAAAAACACAATATACATGTGTGCTATACTATTTAAGTGCACTAATGCGACTGAAAGCGCATCAGTGTGGTTGTTATGTAAAATTTCATCGAAAAATAATTTAATTGACAAAGTATGTATGCAAACCTCCGCAATTAAAGTTTTTCCAAAGCATTCACTCTTTAGTGCCTCTCATAATTTAGTGCACGAACTCGATCCTTTGTCACTCCCTTAGCGCTCTAACTCGCATCTCCTCCTTCGTGGACCGCTTGAATTTCTCCAAGTTATCGTCCTCATCATTCTTTTATAAGGAACAATAACTAATGTCAATTCGTTTGTAAATATCATACCTAGACATCCTCTTTTTCACCTAGAGGGGCTTATCAAATAGCTCTTTGACGTCGGGGAGGAATTTTGCAGCCTCGAAGTATCTATAACCATATCCCTTGTCGGTGGCACCGAGCACATCAACTTCATTCCCTTCCAAGTCTATCATCTTAGACCCTACTTTGGCATAATTAGGACCGCCAAGCTCTACGATCAAAGATTCCTAGTGCTCTTTTTGCCTTATCAACAAGAAAGGAACCATTGTGGATGTCTTAATTATAATACTATGCCAACCTCAGGAACGATCTAAAGTCCATATTATATATTTAATAGAAGTTAAGAAACACATTTGAAAACAAAAATGGTGATCGATAAGCTTCTCAAGCATGCCTTATCGTTGAATATTAAGTATTGCCTTGGCCTCGACCTGCTCCTCCATGAGATCCTCACTTGTGTATTATTGTGAGAAATCTCACCCTACGGATAGTTTGAGCTCCCCTTAGTTGGATTTCTTCAACTAAAACAACTATAACAAATGGACACTAACATTCATTGCCCATGTCTATTCATACATGAAAACAAGAAGAGGGAAAACAAAAGAGAGTGCACATTTTTCAGAGGTTGTGCTCGCTACTCCTTGTTGCTCCAGCGTTGGATCCAGTCCTAGCTCGATCACGATGTCTGTGCACTTCAACATAAGAATCTTCCTCTTCTACTACTTGTACAAGGTTAGATAAAAGCAAATCTAACTACATGACACAAGCATGATATTCATATATAAACTTAAAAGAAACAAAAGTATGAGAATAGGCCAAGCTTATATTAATGAGAAACAAGGGGTAAAACTTAAAATCACCTTGATGTGATGCAGATATTCCTCCATGCTTCTCCTTTCCAACCCCGCTCTTGAATGACTTAAGATAAGAATGATGATGCCCTTATGGATTCTCCACCCCCCTCACCTTGGAATGCCCTCATTATATAGGATTTGGAGGCTTAACCGCCATGGACGAAAACACTCACCAGATCCACAAAATTGGGATCTCTAAGATTTTTAGGGAGAAAATATCTCTCAAGGATTTTAGAGAGAAAATATTTATAAAAGATTTTAAGGAGGAAATATCTCTCAAGATCCACCAAATTAGGATTTTGATTTGAGAAAATCTCTCAACCATCCATGAGACTCTCAACTTCTCCTTGAGATTAGGAAACTAAATGTGAGGTGGATTCTCACACTAAATTAATTTCCTTTTTATGAATAATAATGAATAATACATGTGCACATAGTATTTTGACCTTCATATGATAAATTTATCTCCTAACATGTATATGGATTATGACAAATGTTCCCTCACTAAAGTGTGACAAATTCACACTTAGTAGAGTGGGAATTTGGTGTGTAACAAATGCCCCCTAAAGTGTGAGGTCGAAAGAGAAGTTGATGGCTGAAACACTTTACAAAGAGATATGTGCCAAGGGGTGTTGGAATAGGAGAGTCAAATGGAAGCTGCAAACAAACATCAAACAACATATATATGAATCATCTCGAGGTAGGCATACCCATGCTCAGTACAAAATGAACTTAAAGCATGGTCATCGACAGATACACTGCGGATCCATGACAACACTGACAAAGGATATGGCCACCAAAAATAAATGTGGATCCATACCTCCATGACTCGATCAAGTTGTAGCCATAATATTTTACACAGTGGAGCTACAATATGACAACAACATAGCCACAGACCAATACAAAGTGGATCTATGTGGCAATGTACATCAGTAAGATTATTCTTCGTCACACCCTGGGTTCAAAACATAACACTAGTAGGTGCCAAAAATGTTCCCAGGGTCTTCATCCTGAGCCTAAACCAATACGATTCTAACCATGCAAATATATGCGTTGATGCCGAACATAGTAGAAACCACCTGATTACCAGTCATTAATGTTAATCATTAACAAGTGCTAGGGAAATCACCAATGATACCAATGACTCCAAAGGTACCCTAGTACAATCCAACGAACATGAATAAATGAGCCGAAGTCGAACATTCATTGGAATGTTTCGATCAAGGGTCAATGGTGTAAACCCATTTTCAAAAGTGAGTAAACCTGTCATTGAGGCCATGCAGGCTACAAGGCACTAATTGGTTTATAAGTCTGACTCTTGGATAATGATTTGATGTCGATAGGAATATACTTGTCGAAGGAGGGCCATGACGTATCCCCGATCATCGACACGAAACTAATTAGGATAGTGATTTGAGATGATAGAGAAAATATGGATCGACTAACGCGGGTTTGAAAATGGATAATACTGTAGAGGTTGATTGAAACTGAGACTTCCCTTGAACATTGTGCAGCATGACAAGTGACTTAGAAGCATTGAATCGATGAGGCGTGGATTCAAACATAATGTGATGATAACCAAAGGTTCTCTTCGAAGGAGTCGAAAGAGTATGACGACACATAGAATTGGTATGACTCAGAGACAAGCGGATTTACCCAATTGTAAGAAGAACACAAACATGTGCCATGTTCAAGGGAAACTAAAAACAATTTTCGTAATGTTTCATAAACTTGACCCACTTCCCAAAATTTTCCCCCATCCAAATAGATGAGTACCTCTTCATTTTTTAACGAGCTTGAGGATAACAAATGCTTGGTATAACTCAGCTTTGGTAAGTTCCTCTTCACATGTTTAACAAACCTGAAGAAGTAAGGGTTCAGTCCTAGATGGGTCCTTTAATGAATAATTTTATGAGTCCAGAGAAGGTAAACTCGGTGGTTTTTCATGTTTAAGGAGTTTGAAAAGAACTTAAAGGAAACTCCAAAGTTGAGTTTTTCATAAATTTTAGTCTCTCAGGCCTGAACAAGTATAAAATGATATGAGATAGAACTCTTCTAACCGAAAAGGGATAGAGTGTTCTTTTTTTGTAATTAGTCTTATGGCAAAAAAAGGGGTAAACTACCACTCAAAAGATTCCCTTTCAAACCTTTTAATGAGAATGAAAGGAAACAATATCACTCAACAATATTTTCATGTTTAGGGAGTCTAAAAAGAGATTAAAGGAGACTTAAAAGAGTTCATTTTTCGTAAAGCTTTTACAAATATGAAAAAAAAAGTGATAAAATTATACTCGGTAACCTATTCTAATGTATTTGCGAGCACGAGAAAGAAAAAATACTAAGCTCGATTTTCTTCCCAACGTAATGTCCAAAGGTTTCGAGTGATACCCATGGATGGTTGGTACTTTGCCCCCAGCTGAAAAGCTAGCGATTCAACTCCAACATGATGTCGAGAGGCTGGAGACATGCCCCCCAAGCTTCATTTCATCTGCCAACTCTTATATTGTCACCAATTTATGTACTTGATTAGACTCTTGGTTACTAATAGGTAAATGTTCACCAGAGGAAGAAAGAGGATCAACTGACATAGGCGGATGAAATGAAGGTTCAGTTATGAGATCTAGTGAAAGACTTGACTCAAAATTTACGAGATCTAGTGAAAGACTCGACTCAACGTTTACGATATCTAGCGAAAGACTCAACTCGAAATTTACGAGATCTAGTGAAATACTCGACTCAACATTTACGAAATCTAGTGAAAGACTTGACTCAATAAAAGGGGGATCTGTTTCATTTTTTAATGAGCATGACACAGAAAAATGAACTATGTCTGTAGACCTCTTATTCATTTTTTAATGATCTTGACACAAAAATGGGAACTTTGCTTGCAATTGGTTTCATTTTTACACAAGCTTACAGAGAAAAACTATGCTTAGGGTAGGTTTCATTTGTACACAAGCTTGAAACAGAGAAAAAATATGCTTGGGGTAGGTTTCATTTTTACACAAGATTGAAACAAGGAAAAACTATGCTTGTGGGTACTTGTTTCATTTTTTAATGAGCTTGACACAGAAATGTGAACTATGCTTGTGGATGGTTTCATTTTTTAACGAGCTTGAGACTAGAAAATAAACCTTGCTTAGGGTCGGTTTCATTTTTTAACAATCTTGAAACCAGAAAATAAATTGTGCTCATGGCTCACTACCATGGCTTCCAAGAGGCCTTCATCAGACTGAAGAATGACACTCTGGAAGGAATACATGGTAAGGGACTCACTCAGATCAATAGGGGAAAGAATATACTCCAAGGTCCCTAATAACAAAGTTACCATGTCAACTACCGGATTTAAATCCAAATAAGATGAGCATATAGTGAGAGGCTCCTTCTCATCGACAGTTGAAAGCATGGGACATGTTGCCACATAATTAACCTATGGAGGGGTGGATATTGCTTTCATGTAAGGAACGTTCAGGGAATTTGGATGGTTGGTCGTCATATGAGGGCCAACGAATGAAAATTGGTCAATGGTCACAATGTTTCCATTATGAGGGAAAGACATCGCTCAAAAGAGTGTAGACACAACAACTTTCATAGCATAAACATAGTCCCGCCCGAGGAGAAAATTAAATTCCAAGGAGCCTTGGACTATCATCACATCAATATGGACATTTTTCGCTACTAAGGTAACAGGTAATTGAGGAAGGATCCCTAAAGGTTGATTGTCTATTCTTTAAAATCCAACAGATTCTGAGTATCGAGCACAAGTTGAGGGGAACCTAAAGCTTTCCAAGCGTTTGAGGATAAAATGCTAACATAACCATCTTCGTCTATAATAGAGTGACACATGTTTATATTGCAAACTTGCAAAATTATTTGTAAAGGCAAGTAGGAAGGAAGGAGAGGTGCCATTAGTCCATTCCAATCAAAGGAAATGACCTCGGTACTTGGAGGGGGTTTCGTGGAAATGGGTGAAAGCCCCCTTGTTATAACCCTAATTTGCACCAGACATGCTTACCTGGCATCAGGCCATCTCATATTCCTTCTTTTCCGAGCCACTACTAAACAACTCTTCTTAATAACATCCTTTTTGAGGGCACACGTGCCCTGCTCCACTACAGCCCGGGTGTACACGCTATCTAACCCATTATAGCCCATGTGTACACGCTAGTTGACCCACTACAGCCCGCGTGTACCTACAAAAGCATGAAGAATGGAAAGTTGCTAACGGAACACATAGTTTTGGGTAAGTTAACTAAACCTTTCGACCACTCATAGCCGGTCACTTGACCAAATACCTAGCTCTTTCTAGCCTATAAAAGAAGCGGTAGGGGTCCCATTTGAAAGAAGGAAAATCATAGTAAAGAAACTCTACCCAATTTGGCATTCCCTTTGTCCCAACCTTTAGCCATCCTTGTGTGAAGAGAAGCATAAAGAAAAGTAGTTGGAGTACAGTTGAAGAGGAGCCCAGAACCAGTTTCGTTGAGCAGTGGTCGCTCACATTTTCTAAAGTATTCTTGTGAGTTCAATAAAGAAATACTTTTCCCGTCCCACCATATGAGATTGTTAATGTTTAATATTGCTTATGTATTGATTAAATCTCTAACCCATTATTTCATAGATCAAATGCATGTGTAGCTCTTTGTTTGTATTTTGTGAATGCAGGTGAGCATTGGGAGGAGAGTTGCAGTCAAAGAGCGACCAAACGTGAAAAGGGATAGACATCAAACACGGAAAATAAGGTATGTTAACTTGATATTTTAACCTTGTATATGCTCATGAATAGTGGGGTTATGATGGGGATGTTGGTAGAGAATAGGATACTTTAGTTCATTTCTGCCTGCATGATAAAACCCTTAATGTTAGTCTGTAGGGGAGATTTCCACCCACAACAGAATTGGCGACCATACTGGGGAAATCTCTAGGGTTTTCTAGGGATACTTTTTGGGTGTTTTTAAATTGGGTTCATTACCTTTTTTCGGAGTTTCTGCAAGATTCTGAGCTAGTAGGGATTCTGGTCTTCCATACCAGTACTCCCTGCTTTCTTTGCTTGGCTGCATTTTCTTTTACGGGAGTCACAGAGGTACACGCGGCCTGTATAAGGCCTGCATGTGTGTACTCTTGCCCTACCTTCACACAGCGCACGTGCACACGCTAGCTGATAAAGTGTCAGTCGCGTGTCTGAGTTTAGAAAAAAAAAATTTAGAGAGGCAGTCATCCTCTCCCCTGTCAGAAGTGATCCTTCTCAGGGGTTTTCTAGATCTCAATCTGGTCTTTGTTTTTGCAGTTTGTAGCTTAGGTACCACCTTAGATTGGCTTTGTTCTATGAATTTTTTCTTGAATTGTTTTTTCTTTTCTGTCAAAGTAAGTTTATGAGTCTTCAAGGGACTCTGGTTCTCAATACCAGTAGT
This sequence comes from Picea mariana, assembly GCA_032191745.1. Classification (NCBI taxonomy): domain Eukaryota; kingdom Viridiplantae; phylum Streptophyta; class Pinopsida; order Pinales; family Pinaceae; genus Picea; species Picea mariana. Next base: position 356,834 of record JASDQU010100999.1, read on the forward strand.
CTTTGTTAGTGTATGATTGCTTGTATTTTAATTTTTGAAGAATTTCATAGGTACAAATGGCCTGTATAAGGCCTAAATGCATGTACACGTGCTCTGACCTTACACAGCTCACGTGCACATGCTGGTTGTTGAACTGTCAGCAGCATGCTTGTTGAGAAAATTTTTGTTTAAGGAGAGGCAGTCATCCTCTTCCTTATCAAGAGTTATACCTCTCAGGGATTTCCTTGATTTAGTCTTGGTCTCTGTCATAGCAGTCGGAAACTTAGGTTTGATTACAACAATATCTTTCTATTTCATTAAAAAGTTTTCCTCAAATTCTTCTTTCATAGGGTTTTTAGACAAGTGTGAGAGTCTGCTTTAATCAGCTTGTGTGTTATTGTCAGTGACTCTTTACGATCTGCGCTCAGGCAAAAATTTTTCTTGGTCTTTACTTGTCGTCATTTTTCCTTTTTTGCTTTGCGAGCATCAAATAAAAAAACAAAAAAAAAACTTTTATTTCTTGGTTTGGTTAAGTAGTTGTTGGTTTGCATTAATAACCAGGAAAAGTTTTGCTTTCATAAGTTCTTGGTTGTTTACTTGGGACAATAAGTAGCTCGTATTCGAGCGAAATCCTATTTTGAGTTTGTTGCTCAAAGATCTTAGAAAAAATTTAGTTTGAAAAGTTGGTTAAAGAATTTAAAAAATGCAAATCTGAATTTGTTAAGAAGAAATTATTTTGTTTCCAACTTTTGTTCATATTCTCTTTCGTCTCACAAACCATCATTAGTTTCACTTTCATAACCTTTGACTTAAGACAAGCCACAAAAATTAATGATTAATTAAAATCAACTAGACTTTATGTTTGTAGGGTCCATCAACTAGTCTAGGCTAGAGCCTTGATTTAGGTTGCAGAGGAAACTCTTCAAGGCTGCAAAACATACATAAGAGTTTGTGCTAGGGAGTGTTAAAACTCTAGGATCATGAAAGTTATCTGGGACCCCCCTCTAACACAGGGGCTAAACATGAGGTCGCGTGCGGAAAGGTAGCAGAGATAACCCCTCCAAAGCCGAACCAAGCATAGTGGGGAACGCATATAGAGGGCTTGTCTTGGGATTCTGTCAATGGCATTTGCCACTAAGATTTGTGGGTCTCAAATCCATTTGAGGTCCTTAGTTGTCTTCTGGACCACTTGCTTTCGATACCCTTGACAGGTTTCGGGCTTGATACCCTACTCATTGCGGTCCACCCAACTGTCGATTGTACCCGCCTGGTGATTGTTCACGCGCTAGCAACCTGGTTGTCATTATTTTAGGGACTTACACAAGTGACTGCGGGGGTATACCGTGGTACCTAGGATAGACATTGAGACATGATTTGCAGAGTATACCTGGAGGGTGCTTCCATATTCAATTTGCACTTGCACCAGTAAGTTGCTCTAGTGTTGGTTGGTGTAACTGTCTTCCAACTAGTTAGTCGTTTGCTTGATTTGCCTTTAGGATTTTTTCTAGTGTGTGCTCTATGCTCCCTAGTTTTACATATTAAGTTAGTAAGTATTGGTTTTGGATCTCTGACCTAGAGTGGTAAACCGCCTGCTCCATTGGTCGTGAGGACTTTTCAGTCTTCCGCTTAGAAAACGTGGAGCCGCCTCTTTATAGGCATTGTTTTGCTAACATTGGTTCGCCAAAGACAATGTGTCAGACTTTTAGGTACTTGAACGATCCTGCAAGGGGAGAACCTGTGAATAAGATCTTCATGGCTAAATTTCTCGATGATACCAACCAAGGAACCCCTTCGCAAGGGGATTCTTGTGATTTTCCTTTCTTGGGAAACGTTGGTGTCCCTTTGATGGCCGCTTTGTACATTCCTGGATTGAATGTGGGACTACCGGTTTGGTTGGGTACCATTCCAAATGTCCCGAATGATCTTGACGCTTCTCAGTTGAGCACCTTATGTCATGGGCACCATGTTGATGTTCCTTCATAAACAAATTCTTCTCTTCCTTCTTCTCCCGCCGTGGTGAAAGTACAGTTACTAGTAACCAGAAGCCTAAACGAAGTAGAAAGAGGAAGAATAGGAAGAATAAATCACCAACCTCTGTGAGTCATGTTGGAGATAGGTCCTCAACCTCCGCAAGTCATGTTGAAGACCAACACCCAGCCTCTGCAAGTCATGCTGGGGGAAAGCACCCAACCCCTGCCAGTCATGATGGGGGAAAAAGTCAAGTCCCTTCTAGTCATATTGGTAATAGGTCTGTAGCCTCTTCAAGTCATGTTATCGACCCATCACCAACCTATGCAATTCATGTTGGATATGTGCAACCATCCACTGCTAGACATGCTGGGGGCATTGATTCTATTGAGAAACCTAGAAATATAGGACGTAAGCCTAAGTTCCCTTGTAATCTTTGCAAAGGAGATCACCCTACTCATTTGTGCCCTGGCATTCCAAAGGTACAAAGATTGTGGTCCATGTCTGCAAGCTCTTCTGATTCTGAGCCTTCTGAGGTTTCCTCACAGTCTATTCAGCCTTTGGTTGTGAAAGTGGTCATGCCGATGAAGTCATCGGTTGATCCCACTCCTCTTCTGGGGGGTGAGGTGCCTTTAGACCAGGTATTCTCACAACCTATTCATTCATTGCTTGTGAAAGTGGTCATGCTGATGCAGTCATCAGCTGATCCCACTCCTCTTCTAGGGGGTGAGGTACCTTTAGACCATGTAGTCTCACAGCCTATTTAGCCATTGGTTGCAAAAGTGGTCATGCCGATGCAGTCATCAGTTGATMCCACTCCTCTTCTGGGGGGTGAGGTACCTTTAGACCATGTAGTCTCGCAGCCTATTCAACCATTGGTTGCGAAAGTGTTCATGTCGATGCAGTCATCGGTTGATCCCACTCTTATTTTGGGGGGTGAGGTGCCTTTAGACCATGTAGTCCTACAACCTATTCATCCATTGGTTGCAAAATTGGTCATGCCGATGTAGTCATCAGATGATATCACTCTTCGTTTGGGGAGTGGCGTGTCTACCGACTATGTTTTTAGCATTTTCGGTTCAGTATTTTTAGAACAAGGGGGAATTTCACTCATTCTGAGCACACCCCCTCCAAGCCCTAGGATGGTTTCCTTTGATTGGAATGACCTTGTTGAGCCTCGTCTTCCTTCCTCCGCACCCTTTCAAATAAGGTTTGAAGTTAATTCAACAAACATTTATCAATGTATTGTGGATGAAGGAGCCTCGGCAAGTATTTTATCCTCCTTGGTTTGGAAAGTCTTGGGTTCTCCCGAGCTTGTGTCTACTTCACATGAGTTTTTGGCTTTTGACAGACGTCCTAGTGAATATTTGGGGGTTCTTCTTTAGTTTCCTATCTTGTTAGGTGGGAAGATTGTCCGTGTCGATGTTATAGTGGTGCAAGGGTCGTTAGATTTCAACTTGCTTCTCGGGCATGATTATGTATATGCTATGAACGTTGTGGTATCTATGCTCTTATGGGTGATGCATTTCCCTCACAATGGAAGCATTGTCATTATTGACCAGCTGGCATCTGATAATCACCATCCTAATTTAGCATTAGTTCGGGCTACCCCTTTATATGTTCCTAGTGTTCATGTAGACTCCACCCCGCCACGGGTTAATTATGTGGCGTCTTATCCTCGGTGTTCAATTGCTTCTGAGCAAGAACCTGTGCAACCATGTTTTCCCTCTCAAGACTTGGTCTCAGCAATTGATCCATTCGTTTATCCAATGGGGGCATGGGAACCCTTGCTTCCCTCTCTTGGTCCAAGTGGGCTTGAGTATCCTTCTGATTCTGATCTCATTGTTTGTAGATCCTCAAGCCCTTGTGCTCTTGATTCTTCATTGATAGACTCTGTCAGTCCTGGCCAGAACCTCCATCATCATATGGAATATGGTCAGTTTACTTCACCCTTTGGGACTGTCGACCCTCGTTTGCGTGATTTCTCAGATTTTGAATTTCCTTCAGATGAGGCTATGCTTGAAGCCATGACTATGGTTTCTATACCGCGGGAGGACTTACACCGTGGTTTGTGTTTTCTTCCCTTTTGGGAGACTTTCCAAGTTGACTATCGAAGAGACTCTTGGTCCGAGCCTAGCAACGGGCTCTACCTGAACCAGTTTCATACATGAGTCGTAGGCCCCACGGGTCTTCTTTTAATCCCTTTTCAGACCCTCTAAACATGAAAATATTGTTGAGCGATCTTGTGGCCTTTCACGCTCACTAAATTGAAATTTAAAGTCACGTCTGTCTGGCGGTAGTTTACCCCTTTTTCAGTCTGGATGGTCAACTGTACGAACAAAGGTACACTCTAGGGACCTTGGTTCTCTAGAAGAGTATTCTCAAGTATAATTTTAAACCTTTTTCGGGCCAGAGGGACTAAATCTACGAAAAAGATACCCCCACAGAGTCCATAGTTAATCTCGTTTTAGACTCCCTACAATTGAAAAGATCGTCAAGTGACCTTGTTCCTTCACACTCGTTAAAATGGTCCATAAGAATATTCTATATGGAGTCCATAGTTAAGATCTTTTCAGACTCCTTAAAATTGAAAATATTATCGAGTGATCTTGTCTTTATCACACTCGCTAAAACGGTTTTGAATAGACGTCTTTTCGGTGCTAGTTTACCCCTTTTTCGAGCCGACTAGACTACCTTCGAAAAAGGTACCCCAGTAGAGTCTCCTTTTACATTTTTTCAGACTCTCTAAAAATTAAAAAACGTCGAGCTTACCTTCTCTAGGCTCGTTAAACTTACATTGAAGGAGGTGATCATTGTATCTTGTTAACCGCATTTTCATTCCTGCGTCTTTGGCCTAATTTCGACTCCATGTTGCTCTCAACTAAACCATCTGAAGCATGCCTTATAACGCAAGCCTTGTAGCACTTTTCCTTTGCGTCTTGACACCTTAACCCCTAGAGGGATTTCTCCAAGTGTCCTTGCTCTGAACACCAGTCTTGTCCTTGTGCTTAGAACTAGTATGTTTGTGACACTCGTTCCTCCTTTGTAACGTAGCATTCTTTTATTCTTTTTCCAAAATTATCGAAAAAGACAAAAAAAATCAAATATACCCCAAAAAGAGGAAGGGAAAAGTATTTTATTTTTATTGGCAGCACAATGAGTCGCCCTTGGACAAAGCACATCCTTTTTTTTGTTCTTCAAGCTCTCGGATTTAATATGACCTTAGGAAGTTGTTCTCACTACATAGAGTTGTGTCCTCCTCCGCTTGGTTATTCTTCCAAACATATGGAGAGTTTGCATCGCCTCCTGCATCGTGAACTTATGTCAAATTCCATGTTTCCTAAGTCTCATCATTCATCGTGCTATTGTCCAAGGGAATTTTTTACCAAGCCTAAGTCAGCCCTTCTGTAGTTTGTCTCTTGCCCTCATGCCTGGCCATCCTAAAAACCCAATCAAATCTTTGTTCGAAATCAATGAAGCCTTAAGTCTGATCATCAAGATCCTCTAGTGAAGTCGTACACTCATATTACACTCCTACCCAAGTTTTAAAGATTTTGAAGTTGTTTCTCGAGCTCTGAAGACTTCATCTCCAGCCATCAGGTGTTATCAACTTCTAGAAGATAGATACTATGCATGTATATCTTTTTTATTTTGATATGTAGATCCGTTGTGTATTGCTCGTGGCTACACTTTATATAGTTATATGACATGGATTTGCAGTGTATTTGATTGGTAGCCATGATTTTATTTTATCCCGAGCATGGGTATGCCCGCCTCGGTGAGACAATTGTTATTTTGCGGATGGCACCTCCCGAATTATGGTCCCTAGGCTCACTGGTTTGGTACGTTGATAATGATTGATAATGTATTTCGGCCATCAAATGCTCTTATGAACTCACACATTAGGGGGAATCTGTTATAACCCTAATTTGCACCAGAAATGCTTACCTAGCATCAGGCCATCTCATATTCCTTCTTTGCCAAGCCACTACTGAACAACTCTTCCTAAAAACATCCTTTTTTAGGGCACACGCGCCCTACTCCACTACATCCCATGTGTACAAGCTATCTGACCCACTACAACCCGTGTGTACACGCTAGCTGACCTACTACAGCCAGCATGTACCTACAAAAGCATGAAAATGAAAAGTTTCTGACGGAACACACAGTTTTGGGTAAGTAAACTAAACCTTTCGGCCACTCATAGTCAGTCACTCGACCAAATACCTAGCTCTTTCTAGCCTATAAAAGAAGGGGTAGGGGTCCCATTTGAAAGGAGGAAAATCATAGTAAAGAAACTCTACCCAATTTGGCATTCCTTTTGTCCCAACATTTATCCATCCTTGTGTGAAGAGAAGCATAAAGAAAAGCAGTTGGAGTACATTTGAAGAGGAGCCTAGGACCAGTTTCGTGGAGCAGTGGTCGCTCTCATTTTGAAAGGTATTTTTGTGAGTTCAATAAAGAAATACTTTTCCCGTCCCACCATATGAGATTGTTAATGTTTAATATTTCCTATGTATTGATTAAATCTCTAACCCATTAGTTCATAGATCAAATGCATGTGGAGCTCTTTGTTTGTCTTTTGTGAATGCAGGTCAGCATCGGGAGGAGAGTTGTAGTCAAAGAGTGACCAAACGTGAAAAGGGATCAACATCAAACGCGGAAAATAAGGTACGTTGACTTGATCTTTTAACCTTGTATATGCTCATGAATAGTGGGGTTATGATGGGGATGTTGGTAGAGACTAGGATACTTTAGGTCATTTCTACATGCATGATAAAACCCTTAATGCTAGTCCGTAGGGGATATTTCCACCCACAACACCCCTTATCTGCAATCATTCATAGCGACAAGAAGAACCTGAGTAGTGTTTACTTCACTCATCAAGGGAAGAGTGGGATCGACTGATGATGGAACCGGGTCGACCACTTGATCTTCACTCTCCAAGGGGGAAAGAGTGGGATAGACGGTCGACGATGGAATCGGGTCGACCACTTGAACTTCACTCTCCAAAGGGGAAAGAGTGGGATTGATCGATCATTGAATTGGATCAACCAGATTATCAACCAATGGTTGGTCGATAGAAAGCTTACGGTAACCAGTTGGAAATTGTTGCTCAGAAACGACAATCTATTCCAACAAATGTGAAGCCTCATCCATATAAGGGCAAAGGTAAGTCCGATGACTTCCTTAACATAATCTACAAGGAAACTTCACTCTACCTTTCTTACTTCCAACTTTACTATCACTAGTTGGCGGGTTGTCACCAGCATGACTTGCAACAATTGGTGACTCGAGTTGTTGAGAACCTGTAGACCACACTTATAAGACCTTGGGAAGATTAGGGAAATCCTTAAGAAGGTGGTCACCTTTACAAATCCTGCAAGGGAATTTGGGCTTGAAAAGTGGTTTGGTAGGCTTGTCAATATCATCAACACACCCAGACTGATTAACAGTAACTGGTTGATTGCCTCCAACATGACCTACAAAGGTCGGAAGCTTGAATTTCTCCAAGATACCATCCTCATCATTATTTTATAAGCCAAAATAACTAATGTCAATTCTTTTGTAAATCTCATACCTATACATCATCTTCTTCACCTCGAGAGGCTTATCGAATAGCTCTTTGATGTCAGGGAGGAATTTTGTATCCCTGAAGTATCTATAACCAGGGCCCTTGTCAGTGGCACTGGGCACATAAACTCCATTCCCTTCCAAGTCTATCATCTTAGCCCCTACTTTGGCATAATTAGTACCACCAAGCTCTATCATCAGATATTCCTAGTGCTCCTTTTGCCTTATCAGCAAGAAAAGAACCATGGTGGATGTCTTAATTAGAATACTCTGTCAACCTAAAGAATGACCTAAAGTCCATATTATGTATTTAATAGAGGTTAAGAAGCACATTTGAAAAAAAATTGATGATCCATAAGATTCTCAAGCATGCCTTATCGTTGAATATTAACCATTGCCTTGGCCTCAACCTGCTCCTCCATGAGATCATCACTCATGTATTTACTAAGAATCTCTTGTTTCTTCTTCTCCACAACCATGCGCTCAATCTCTTTCTCATCTAGAAGGGGCACATGGGAAACAAACTCTCT
>JASDQU010100999.1:364916-379363 GCA_032191745.1 Picea mariana
GTCATGCTCTCCCATTTCTTCTACCATATACTCCTCTTCCTCGAACAGGATCGGCTTAACGAAAATGACCTCCACTCTCTTTATCATCAACCTATCCTCCCTCTTGATAGACTCAATCATTTTCCACTCCCTCAATGCTTTATCATGCATCTCCTCCTCCGCGGGCCGCTTGACTTTCTCTAAGATACCATACTTGTCATCCTTGTAGCCATAATAACTAGCAACCCCTCCCCCCCCCACCGAGGTGAAGAAGAGGAGGTCTAGGTATGATATTGAAAATAAAATTGACATCAATTATTATGGCTACAGGGATGACGAGGACGATATCTTGGAGAAATTTGAGTGGCTCGTGGAGGAGGAGATGTGGGCCAGAGTGCTAAGGGAGTGGTAGAGGATCGAGTTTGTCAAGAAGGAGGTTAGGTTGATGATCAAGAGAAGGGATTTCGTTATCATTAACTCGATCATGTTCAAGGAATAAGAGGATGTGGTGGAAGAAATAGGAGAGTAGGATAAGGGAAACCAGCAGCAGAGAGAGCAAGAGTTTGTTTTGTTGATGTTTAGACAACATCGGGAAGACATTCTTCCATATATATATATATCATATAATATATGACACGATATTTATAATACAAAGTATAAATATATATAATAATTAAATAGTTATTTATTATCCAAGGGACGCATCCTTTCATGGATGGTCACCATATGTTCTCTATATATGGAACACTCATCATTGTAATAATATATCGATTGTATATCATATTAAATAAAAAACAACATGGTATCAGAGCAGGACTGGGCTTGACTCCCTCACAGGAGAGCCCAGTAAAATGAGAGAGATAACTTGAGTCTTGTGTGAATATTTCCATCTCATATAAAAAAAAATTAAACATGATCTATGCATTGATAAATATGAAGTACACCAGCATGAGGAAGAGATGTATTGTAGGATGGTTGATAATGATTTTCAGGTAGAGAACTTTTCGAACAAGGGTTCTGATATATTAAAAATTGTGGCAATTCATATGAAGGAGGTTGGCACCATTGGATACTACGTGTAGTTTGTGCATAAAACTATTGCTTGAGCTCACCACCAAGTTGATTGTGGTGATTTTCAATGCCAGTCTAGTTTTCCCACAAATATAAATGTTATCGCTCTTTGAGAGGAGTGAAGGATCGAGCTAATATACCAAGCCATGTTTCATTTTATGAGGTTGTGGTGAATGAAACTCTATGTTTCTACAATAAAGAATTGTGATATCATTTCGTCATCACACAAAATCATGATTTGAATCGCAATCATATAGGGTTAGGCTCATGTCCTAACTCTTCCACATCTGTTCAAAAGAACGATGGCATAGATGCAAATGATACACCCGAAGAAAGCATCAGAGGTCAACTAAAAACTTGAAGGACATGTTTAAACGCTTACCTTAGTTCGAAGGTATTTTATAGCAACCGTGTGTTGGCACCTGTGGCGCTTTAACGTTCAGACTCATTCTCGAGTGGACACACACCATTTATTTTTTGAGAACGTGTTGTATGCTAAACCTAAGAATGTTGGAGTAAACAAGCCCACACTTAGTATTGGAACATGTTGATCTGTAACATTCATGCAGGATCACACACATGTTTAAGAAGAAAATGCCTATGACTCTATGCCAGAAATGCACAGGAAGGATAGAACACAAATAGTGGACAGAGTCCATCTCATTTTGTGTTATCCTTGGGACGATGGAACAAGTCTCACCTTTGCTCTCAGACTTGTTCCACAACTACATGACCAACATTATGGGAGGCCTAATAATATTTGTCAAGGCCAATACAGACTAATACATTAATTTTCCCATTGATTGATATTCACCTAATACCTAGAGATTGGTTTGACTTCCTATATCATATTTATTGATGTTTTTGGTTGGAAGCTACATTTCTATTTGGAGCTAAAACAATACAAAGGACCTATATCCTTGAGATTTATTGTTTGTTGGTTTATTAAAGATTTGACTATGTATCGTTTGACCTGGTCGAAGATTGACTAGTTATCTGACAGTAACTCTGTAAAAGTTTGAAATCCTATTTAAAGATAGGTGCCCATGATAAATGTGAGGAGTTGATTCTCTAAAAATTGCAAGAAATTTGTGAGAAGAAGGTTCATGGCAAGAGGGTTCTCCCAGAAAGAGGTAGTATCCAGTGAGGAAAATTGGACAAGCAGGGTTTGCTATAGTGACAGAGGAAGTTGGCCTCAGAGTTCGATATGAAGTATATTGGGTTAATGCATTACTATTTGGGATTAGAAGTATGGCAGAAGCCAAGTGAGATCTTCCTTGGTGAAGGGAAGTATGTTATCAATATCCTTCAAAGATTTGGGATGATGGACTGCAAGTCCATGGCCACTCCCATGGTGACAAACCTGAAGAAGTTGAGAGACTCTAATTCTGAACTAGTAGACCCCTCCATGTACCGGCAGTTGATTGGCTCACTGATGTATTTAGTCAATACCAGGCTGGACATATTGTTTGTTGTGAACACATTGAGCCGGTTACAGGTGGAACTAATACATGAGCATTGGATTGTTGTAAAGCACATATTGAGATATTTGTGTGGCGTGGTAAACTATGGTTTGATATGTGTCTCAAATAATGATGTACAACTGCAAGGATGATGCAGGATCATCGCCAGCAAAGCACGACAACAAAGCGAAGGACAACTAGGAATGCACCAGCGCACATTTTGAGAATGTTTTGAATTTGAAATATGAAACATTAATGTAATATCTAGGGAGATATTTTTGCTTTTATGATTTGGGAATTGTAACGCAGATCTTGAGCGTTCTCTCTCATCTGTCGATTTTATTCATTTAATGTAATCAATGTAAAGTAGTTGTAATATTTAATTTGATTAGATAGCTTAGAGTGTAGGAGGTAAAACTCTAGAAATCTCCCTTGTATGTATCCTATTGTAACAATTTTCCTCATTGTAAGAGTAAGATTGTAAGCAAGAAGTTGTATATCAAGAGAGAAGAGAAGAACAGAGATTGTAGAAAATTGTATAAGCAAATAGTTGTTGCTATTGAACCCATATGCAGATGCACTTGGATTAATACAAAGAAGCTTTGATCCAATTTCTTGGTGTTGTGATGAATATTGTTTGCATCTATTGAATGGTATGTTTACAGTTTGCTTATATACTCTGTTAGGCATTTGTTTCAATGTTGTGTCTATTTATGTTGGTGATTTCATGTTGAATGTATGAAGTCTATGAGAGAAAGAGTATGAGTTTCAATTGTTTCTCGTCCTAAGAATTCCTGCAAAGAGTGCAATGAAAGTCCGCAAGGAATGCGTTGACGAGATTCTGAGTTTCATCTCAGAAAAGCTCAAGAGGGACACCGTTGTTCTCATACCAGTAGAAGTGCAAGTATAGCACAAGAGTCGTGCAAGGTGTGCACAGGCTGGTTGAAGTCTTAGACTTTTCCAACCAAGGAGAGAGGTTGAAGAAATATTGTTGCAAGGAGTGTGCAGAGTTGAAGGTTCAAATAACCAAAGGTTATTGTGAATGTCGCAAGGAGTGTGCACAAGAATCCTTTTGAACCCTTGAGTTTGCAGTAGAACAAATCTCAGGAAGGATAGGTAGTTGGAAGAAGTTCAAAGGAAAGACAAGGTTTGGAATCACCTTGTAGAAGTCAAGTTCAGGAGAAAAGACCCCAAGTTGTTTGGCCAGGAGTCTAAAAGAATTGAACGGATGGTTGAAGTTTCTCAGAGGGAGAACTACCAAATTTTCGTGGACTGCTGGATCTTGCAGATCAGTAGAAGGGTTAAGGAGAAAGTCCTTGAAAAACCGTAAGCTTGGGAGGGAGAATAGATGTCAGATTGGGATCAACAGGAGTCCTTGATCTAGGGCTCTAGATTTCGGTTTTTCAGAAGTCGGAAGTGTGGAGGAGTTTGAATTCGAGATTCACGAGACGCGAAGTCTCGATAGGATCAGGACCGTCAGATCATGGGAGGCTCAAAACCATTGATTTGTGGCGAGGAGATATCATGGTTTTGGCTATCAGGCGAAGGGAAAAAGTTGCATTGAAAATCCCTGATACGCGAAATCTCGAGGTACCGAAATATTTTGGCTTCAGGTCACAGCCGAGGGTCACATCAAGAGATATAAAGGAAGAGTTGAGAACCCGTTAGCCCTTTTCCGGGTTTCGGGGATTGAAGGAGTCAGAGAGACTCACAATAGGAATCACGAAGTCGCAAAACCCGAAACACCTTTTCGGGTGAAGACCGTGGTCACATCGATTGGTCATGTGGAGTGGAGGTTTGCACCTTGTACTCATTCACGTAGGTGTAACTTCTGAGAAGGACCTGTGGATATATTTGTGTGTTGAAGGTTCAACCGGGAACTAAAGGAGTCATTTCGACTCAAAGGGGATATTAAGAACGATCCTTAGACCGGGAGGTCAAGCAGAACCTGCTAAGGTGGGGGTGTTGCATCAGGTGGTATCAGAGCATAGATGATGATTTTTTGTAGCGAAGAGTAGTTTACAACAATGCCACCAAGAAGACATCAAGAAAGAGCTATGCCCAATCCAACTGTGGAGAGGGAAATGAGAGAGCTTTGTGCTCGATTAGATGCTATGGACACAACACAGAAATGAATAGCTGATGTTGGAGACATCAGTGAATCCGAGAATGAGAATGAAGCTAGACCCGATGAAGAAGAAGTTGTAGTCGAAGATGTTGCAGAAGAACATCTATTCAGAGTTGTTGCAAGAATAGGTGCCAGAGAAAAGATGGATATTCCGATGTATGAAGGCAACTTAGATGTTGAGGAGCTGCTAGATTGGTTTAGAGCTCTAGATAAATACTTTGACTATGAGGATGTCAAGGAAGACAAGAAAGTTAAACATGTTGTCACTAGACTGAAGGGCATGCAKCACTGTGGTGGGATGAACTACAGGCTGACAGGCGTTGTAAAGGCAAACAAAGAATCAAAAGTTTGGATAGGATGGTCGCAAAGATGAAAGCCAAATTCATACCCAGAKATTACCAAATTAATATGTTTCGAAGAATGCATAATTTGAGACAGAAAGGGATGACAGTGAAGGAATACACTGAAGAGTTTTACAGGATAAAAATTAGTGCTGGTCATCGTGAGAGTGATGATGCAAAAGTCGCCAGATATATGAATGGTCTGAGATATGACATTCAATATGAGATGAGCATGATGACAATCAGGAATGTGGAAGATGCTTATCAGATGGCTTTAAAGGCAGAAGAGAAATTGGCCCGAAAGCAAGGTCAAAGGGGCAAAGGTAGAAGTCAGAGTAGAGGCAAAGAAATTTCCCAGGACAGAGTACAGAAGCCCAAGGATGAGGAAAAGAAACCTCACAATCACCCTGAAAGAGGAGGAAGTTCACAAGGAAGACAATATGTCGATCGAAACACTTTTCCTCGAGCAAGAGGAAGAGAAAGAGGCAGAGGAGGTGAAATAAAGTGTTTTGTCTGTGGAAAGATCAGACACAAATATTTTGAATGTCCCGATAGAAAAAGAGATGGAGGTGAAGCTAACATTTCAGAAGCATAAAGGTGAAATGTTGAGGCAGAAGATGTCGAAGGTGGAAGATCCTTAATGATGCGAAAAATTCTCTTGAAGCCAGAGAAAGAGATAGAGAATCCAGTCTAGAGGAACAGTTTGTTTAGAACTATTTGCAAGACCAAGGATAGGGTATGCAAGGTAATAGTGGACAATGGAAGTACAGATAATCTAGTATCCACATAAATGGTGGAAAAGCTGGAATTGGAGACAGTTGCACATCCAAGCCCATACAAGGTTTCATGGTTGAAAAAAGGACATCAGGTAGCAGTCACTAAATAGTGTTTAGTTGAATTTAAGATAGGAGGTTATAGAGATGAGATCTTATGTGATGTCATTCCCATGGATGTCTATCATCTTTTGTTGGGAAGACTGTGGCAATATGACAAAAATGTTGTCCATGACGGAAGAAAGAATACATACACCTTGGAAAAGAACGGTAGGACGCATATGTTGCTGCCAATTGAAGACAAGAAGGTGAAAGCAGAAGAAAGCAATACTATACTTCTCATGAGTAGGAAGGAATTTATGGATGAAGTCAAGAAAGATCAAAACATGCAGTTTGTTGTGGTAAGAAAACCTAGAGTCATATTGACCAGTACTTCGATAGACGATCTACCGGAGGAAATTCAGGAACTACTGGATAATTTCGTTGATATCGTGGTGGATGATTTACCTTGTTCGTTGCCACCCATCAGAAGTATAAGCCATCACATTGACCTTATACRAGGAGCAAGTTTACCAAACAAAGCAGCGTACAGGCTAACGTCACAGGAGAATGAAGAAGTTAAGAAGCAAGTCCAAGATTTGATGGACAAAGGGTTGCTTAGAGAAAGCTTGAGTCCATGCGTTGTGCCAACAGTGTTAAGTCCAAAGAAAGATGGTGGATGGAGGATGTGTACAGACTCGAGGGCTATAAACAAAATCACCATCAGGTATAGATTTCCATTACCCGGGATGGACGACTTGATGGATTGCTTGAGTGGAGAAAAGTTTTTTTCAAAGATTGATTTGAAAAGCGGTTATCATCAGATTAGAATGAGGGAAGGTGATGAATGGAAGACGACATTCAAGAAGAATGAAGGACTGTATGAATGGATTTTCATGTCGTTTGGTTTGACAAATGCACCAAGTACTTTTATGAGATTGATGAACGAAGTCTTGAAAGATTTCATTGGAAAGTTTTTAATTGTGTATCTTGATGATATATTGATCTTCAGTAAGACTAAGGAAGAACATTTGAGACACTTAATTCTAGTGATGAGGAGATTGCAGCAAGAGAAGTTGTTGATAAATTTGAATAAGTCATCTTTCATGAAGAAGGAACTCATTTATTTGGGTTTTGTAATCTCTTTGAATGAGTTGAAGATGGATCCTGAGAAGGTAAAAGCAATCAGAGATTGGTCATCACCGAGGAATATCTTTGAGGTTAGAAGCTTCTATGGATTAGCCAGTTTTTACAGGAAGTTCATCAGAAATTTTAGTGGAATTTATGCACCAATGATGGACACAGTCAAGAAAAGACATAAAACTTTTCATTGGATAGAGGAAGCAGAGAAAAGTTTCAAGTTGTTGAAGGAGAGAATAACTGGACAACCAGTTCTGGTTCTGCATGATTTCAGCAAAACATTTCAAGTCAGATGTGACGCAAGTGGATTCGCGATTGGAGCAGTCTTAAGTCAAGACAATAGACCGATTGCATACTTTAGTGAGAAGCTGAACGAGGCCAAGATGAAATATTCCACATATGATAAGGAGTTTTATGCAATCATACAGGCGTTGAAGAAATGGAGGCACTACTTGGTTCCAAAGGATTTTGTCTTGTATAGCGACAACCATGCTTTACAATTCATAACTCGACAAGAGAAATTGAACCAGAAACATGCGAAATGGGTTGAATTTATGCAGAACTTTAATTTTGTTACAAAGCACATTTCTGGAACTGCTAACAAAGTTGTTGATGCGTTGAGCAGGAAGTGTTTGATTCTGCAGGAGTTTCGTGTGAAGACCTTAGGTTTTGATAACCTTAAGGATATGTATAGAGATGATTCAGATTTCAAAGATGCTTATGAAGCATGTGAGAATCCTGTTCTGAGTGACAGAATCCAATGGATTGAATACTTGATCCAAGATGGACTGTTATTCAAAGGAAATCAGTTGTGTATCCCGAAGAGTTCTATGAGAGAAAACCTTTTAAAGGAAAAGCATAGTGGGGGATTGGCTGGACATTTCAGCCATGATAAAACATTTGCGCAACTGAACAGTTTGTATTGTTGGCCAGGGATAAGGACATATGTCAAGAAATTTGTCAATAAATGTAGAATTTGCTAGCATGCAAAGGGGAAAAGACATAATGTAGGATTGTACCAACCATAGCCAATACCAAAGAGGCCGTGGGACGTGGTAAGCATGGATTTTATGTTAGGACTGCCAAGGACACGGAGAGGTTTTGATTCCATATTCGTGGTAGTCGATAGATTCTCAAAAATGACACATTTCATTCCATGTCAGAAAACCACTGATGCAACACACATTGCAAATCTATTTTTCAAGGAAGTCGTTTGACTTCATCGTTTACCCAGGAGTATCGTTTTGGATAGAGATACCAAATTTGTTGGTCATTTCTGGAGGACACTATGGAAAAAGTTGGGGACAGATTTATCTTTTAGCTCAGCATATCACCCTCAGACGGACGGATAGACTGAGGTAGTAAATCGAAGTCTGGGAGACTTATTGAGGAGCTTACTAGTTGAACATAATAGTCAGTGGGATCAGATTTTGTCGTAAGCGGAATTTGCATATAATGACTCACCTAACAAAAGAACAGGACAGAGCCCATTCCAGATAGTGTTTGGAATGCAGCCAAGAGGAGTATCTGAGTTAAGAGAATTAGAGAAGAGTGAGTTCAGAAGTGTTGGAGCAAAATATTTTGCAGTAGAGATGCAGGAGCTCCATAGTAAGATTAAAGAGAGGTTACAAAATTCCAACCAGGAATACAAGCGCAGAGCAGATCATCATAGGAGAGAGCTTCAGCTCAAAGTGGGAGATTTAGTTTTAGCACACCTCAGAAAAGAAAGATTCCCAAGGGGAACATACAATAAATTGAATATGAAAAAGATAGGGTTGTGTAAAATTTTGAGAAAATTTGAGGCAAATGCTTATGAGATAGAATTGCCAGATGGAGTTGGAATATCACCCATATTCAATGTAGCAGATTTGTATCCTTACAGAGAAGATGAAGCAGGAAAATAATAAAATCATAAAGAAGTTCAATGGGTCAAATAGATGCATGTAGTTGAAAAGCCACAGATGGAAAAGATCATTGATCAGAGAGTTAGCAAGAAGACTCGAAGGAAGGCATATCTTGAGTATCTGATAAAGTGGAAAGGACACCCGATTGAGGATGCCAGTTGGGAAAGCGAAGCAGATATTCAGAAACATGGACAGACTGTGCAGGAGATCATGAACAAGAGTTCATGAATTTTTCAGACAGAGGAGTATGATGTAGGAGCATCGCCAGCAAAGCACGACAGCAAAGTGGAGGACAGCTAGGAACGCACCAGCGCACATTTTGAGAATGTTTTGATTTTGAAATATGAAACATTAATGTAATATATGGGGAGATATTTTTGCTTTTATAATTTGGGAATTGTAACGCAGATCTTGAGCATTCGCTCTCATCTGTCGGTTTTAGTCATATAATGTAATCAATGTAAAGTAGTTGTAATCTTTAATTCGATTAGATAGCTTAGAGTGTAGGAGGGAAAACTCTAGAAATCTCCCTCGTGTGTATCCTATTGTAACAATTATCCTCATTATAAGAGTAAGATTGTAAGCAAGAAGTTGTAGAGCAAGAGAGAAGAGAAGAACAGAGATTGTATAAACTTGTATAAGCAGATAGTTGTTGCTATTGAACCCATATACAGATGCACTTGGATTAATACAAAGAAGCTTTGATCCAATTTCTTGGTTTTGTGATGAATATTGTTTGCATCTATTGAATGGTATGTTTACAGTTTGCTTATATACTATGTTATGCATTTGTTTCAATGTTGTGTGTATGTATGCTCGTGATTTCATGTTGAATGTATGAAGTATGTGAGAGGAAGAGTATGACTTTCAATTGTTTCTTGTTCTGAGAATTCCTGCAAGGAGTGCAGTGAAAGTTCGCAAGGAGTGCATTGACAAGATTCTGAGTTTCATCTCAAAAAAGCTCAGGAGGGACATCGTTGTTCTCATACCAGCAGAAGTGCAAGTATAGCACAAGATTCGTGCAAGGTGTGCGCAGGCCAGTTGAAGTCTTAGACTTTTCCAACCAAGGAGAGAGGTCGAAGAACTACTGTTGCAAGGAGTGTGCGAATTTGAAGGTTCAAATAACTAGAGGTTATTATGAATGTCACAAGGAGTGCGCGCAAGAATCCTTTTGAACCCTTGAGTTTGTAGTAGAACAAATCTCAGGAAGGATAGGGACTTGGAAGAAGTTTTAAGGAAGGACGAGGTCTGGAATCACCTCGCAGAAGTCAAGTTCAGGAGAAAAGATGCCAAGTTGTTTGGCTAGGAGTATCAAAGAATTGAATGGACGGTTGAAGTTTCTCGGAGGGAGAACTACCGAATTTTCGTGAACCGTTGGATATTGCAGATCAGTGGAAGGGTTAAGGAGAAAGTCCTTGAGAAATCGTAAGCTCGGGAGGGAGAATAGCCATCAGATTTGGATCAATGGGAGTCATTGATCTAGGGCTCGAGATTTCAGCTTNAGTTTGTAGTAGAACAAATCTCAGGAAGGATAGGGACTTGGAAGAAGTTATAAGGAAGGATGAGGTCTGGAATCACCTCGCAGAAGTCAAGTTCAGGAGAAAAGATGCCAAGTTGTTTGGCTAGGAGTATCAAAGAATTGAATGGACGGTTGAAGTTTCTCGGAGGGAGAACTACCGAATTTTCGTGAACCGTTGGATATTGCAGATCAGCGGAAGGGTTAAGGAGAAAGTCCTTGAGAAATCGTAAGCTCAGGAGGGAGAATAGCCATCAGATTTGGATCAATGGGAGTCATTGATCTAGGGCTCGAGATTTCAGCTTTTCAGAAGTCGAAAGTGTGGAGGAGTTTGAATTCGAGATTCACGAGATACGAAGTCCCGATAGGATCAGGACCGTCAGATCGTGGGAGGCTCATAACCGTTGATTTGTGGCGAGGATATATCGTGGTTTTGGCTATCAGGCGAAGGGAGAAAGTTGCATTGCAAATCCTTGATACACGAAATCCTGAGGTGCCAAAATATTTTGGCCCTAGGTCGCAGTCGAGGGTCACATCAAGAGATATAAGGGAAGATCTGAGAACCCGTTATCCCTTTTCATGGTTTCAGGGATTGAAGGAGTCAGAGAGACTCACAACAGGAATCGCGAAACCCAAAACACATTTTTGGACGAAGACCATGGTCACATCGATTGGTCACATGGACTGGAGGTTTGTGCCTTGTGCTCATTCACGCAGGTTGTTACACATGATTTTGGTCACTCTGGTGATGTATCGACAGTGATGTATTCAAGCTCCCAACAAGGACTTTTTGCTTGAGAAAAGTGATTGTTGTCTTCTTCCAAAAAACACATTTTTAGGATGAGTTCACAGGGTGCCTATTTTATAGGGTGCAAAAATCCTTGATTCTCACAGGCAACCCATACTTGGGGTGTGAATTGTTCGCAGTATGCTCTATAGGTGGGGTGCGAACCTATTTTTAATCTTGGAAAAGAGAAGAGGTCATGAAGGTTCTAGAAGGTAATCTTCTAGAAAATGAGTTGGCATTCGCGTGGTTGGCATTCTACTGACTTCTCAGATTTGGTGGGATCATCCTCATCCATTTAACCATCTCTCCTTCTCCTATATATTGAAAGGTTTCTCATGGAAAAGGTTAAGCAAGATTGAATGAAGAATTGGTGAAATAATTGTGTGAAGAACTCTGCTTTGATAGAAGCTTGAAGGCTCCATTTGGTCTATCAAGTTGTATTGGACCTTCTTCATGCAAATGTAGAGCAAGTGTGTGTGTTGGAAACAAGGGTCACTGAAAGGAAGCTTGCAACATCAAGGTGATTAGGTTGTATCTTCTACTTTCATTTAATATGATACATCGGCATGTCCCTTTCCCATAAAATCACTCTTATTTTATTGCGTAACTCCTTGATCATATGCATAGGTTGACATTGAATATACTTTACTATCTTCACTTTGTTTGGTTTGTGTTGTCTTAGACCTGATTTCACAAGAGAACTGGAGTGAAGCGGGAACAACAGAGACCTAAGGAAGCGATACAAAGGTATGTCACTCATTCCTTCTTATTAGTAGATTCAATGATTACAACTTAGGGAAAGAGTCATGTCATGTCCTGTTTTGTTCTAGATCCAGGTGGATCTAGGGATATCTGTTAGTGTCCGCACCTACCGATTTATCTGATAACAAAATTGGTGACTCCACTGGGGATACAACCCATTTTGGTGGTTTTTTCTTGGCCATTTTCTCTTGACCTACCCTTTTTCATTCCTGATCAATCTCTAAGTCTTGAGGAGACCCTCACAGACTCCCTGGATCCAGAAGTTCCCTCAAAAGTCCTGTCATTTTTCCAAAATTTGCTAGATTACAAACCTTCTCGCACTGCACCTTTATGTAGCCTGCAAGAATAACTGAGGTTCGCACCCTAGTGTTCAGTCCAGTGCGAACTTCTCGTACCCTGCCTGTGTCTAGCTTGTGAGAATCCTTGATTCTCGCATTGTACCCCACTGTCAAATTGCGAACTCACTTGTAAAAATTTTGGTTTAAGTCTTTTGTGTCTTCAGATGCCCAGATTGGTTGGTGTGTCTGGAAAGAACTTCTCTGGCTAGTGATTGAATGTTTCTTGACTTCAAATCCAGTGAATGATTAGTTTTCGAAAATTGAAAGCTCTTCTTGTTCATTCTTTCTCAATTTTTACCTCTTGACCTTTTCTTAACAAGGGTATAATCTTTGATTCTGAAATCTGAGTGCTTGTTTGGTCGAGAGCCTTTGATTGGATTAAAAGTTGAGATTAATTGTCCTTTTCAGTTGCTTATTACTTGGAAAATTGTTACCCATGTGCATTTGAAGAGACTGGTCTTGTCGGTTTATCGTTTTTGTCTTCATTGAAATATCGATTTGGGTGTTGGTTGTGTATTTCTTTTTCGTTGGTTGCTTACTGTTTCCTGGTTCCATCCCCACTGCTTGGTTTCTAATAAAAATTAAAGACATTTTGTTTTTTTTAAGCAACTTTTTATTCGAAAATATTGGCGTTCAAGTATTGAAAGAGAACGAATAGAGAATTTGCATTGTTCATGATTGTTTGATATTACATTTCAAAGAAGATTATACATCATAGTTCACATTGTTCCAAAAAAATCCTCTTTCCCTCCTGTAAATAGGATTCATCGAACAAAATTTGTATCATTCATTCCTACTTACGCATTGTTGGGTCAGAGTCTCACACAACATCGGTTTCATTTCCGTCTCCTTTTGAGTAACAACAGCCTTTAATAATATTGCGCAATTTTAAAATTCAATTAGTAACTTTTTCTAGGGCTCTTTTGCACCAACATTAGGTAGGCTAGAGCTTTGGAATAGGCAGTGAGACACACTCTCCAAAGTACAAAACACACAATAGTATCTTGTGATAAGGAGTGTCAAATTCCATTTGCATCATTTTGTCCTGGGAAGCCCTTCTCACACAAGGGTCAAACCTGAGGTCGCATTGATATTGACAGAGTTACCCACCTTGCTTTGTTGATATCAGTGTAGAGATTGCACGTATTACAGGGGTCACTTGAAGGTATACCCACAATGATGAGGGGAAGCCTCTCAAGCTGATTCCAGGCTAGATACCCTGCCCTTGCATGTGGATTAGACTATCGATTGTTCCCCCAGGCATTATTGTTGTTGGTGGTAACCTTAGTAGCCTATCTTATTAGGCTCTTACACGAGGTGACTGTGCAGGGGTAAGTCTTCAGGTTACCTAGAATCGACGTTGGCCAGACTCACTCAGGCTCCTTGGAGGGTATACCCATGATTGTGTGTGGGAGCTTGCACTAGGGTGTAAGTCTGTTAAGCAAGTCGTCAATGTAACTTTTCCACCCTAGCCTAGCCCCTTCTTGTCTCATCGTTGCGACGTTGGATTTCATCACCAACTGGTCACTTCGGAACTAGAAGGTCTTGTTTGCTTGGTTTTGCTTCCTAGATTTTATTAGTGCATGTTGTTTGTTTACCCAAATTGGCCATAGAATTTCTTTCGTAAAATTCGAACTCGACCACAATTGACCCTCCATGTTGTTCGCGTAGAATGCAAGGCCTACCCCCAGAAGATCTGGAAGGTTCTCAACCCTTGCCTACCAACTCAATAGATGGCTCTCCTCAACAGAGTGAATTCCAAGACGTTGCCACTCCACCAGTGGAAAGAACTAACTCTTTAGAACGGTTTCAAATTACCAATTCTCGAGAGGACTTCCGACTTCCTCCCGACTCCGAGAGACGTATTGTGCGAGTAAATTCTTCCGGAGATATAGTTGTTCAGTCTTCTAGATTACCAATTGGACCTTTCATAGGATCTGAGGGTCAAGATCCTTTTTGGACTTCTGGCATTTTTAGACGGGATCTCTTTGAATAAGGAGCAAGCATTGATATCAATGTCAAACCTGAGCTACCCGAAACATCTGATCCAGATGAAGTACCTTTTACCACTGCCTATTATTTTCCAGGTACAAACTCTCCGTTGGATAACCACATCTTGACTATCCCTCTACAAACGGTCCATTACACAATGGTCCCAGATACAACGAGTCCTCACACCGGGATTACAGCGGCTAGCCAAGCCCCC
>JASDQU010100999.1:384578-407082 GCA_032191745.1 Picea mariana
GTTTTATTCCAACACTTCCTCGACCCCCTTTCAGAGGACCCCTTCCATCCTCTATCGGAGGCACCAAACCTAGTGGCACCATCCCATCTTTCACGCCTAATTACCAGATTCCTTTTGGTGGACAATTTCACCAAGGAGGCCAAACCCAATCCCCTTTTGCAGGAAAAATCCCAATAGGAACACAACCCCCGCTTGGAGAGCAACTCCCACCGATCCCACCCTATGGAAAAAACATACCTCCATCCTTGGCCTAGTATTGGAATTATCTTATTCAACATAATCCTCACTCAACCAGGGGGCAACAGCCTCAAGCTAGCTCAGTCATACCCCCTAGTATAGGCCAACCATATCCAGGCATATCTAATCCTATTTGGGGCTCAAACGCTCAACCCCACGCCCCTGTTCAAGGTTACAAACCTATGAATTACTTGCCTCCACACCAACAACCGAATCTGCCCAGATCTTTGCATTATATGAAAACTGCTTATGGTCCCACTGGTCTACCGACAGAACTCCCTCCCCAAAGTCACCAGTACCCACATGTGAATAGATAGTTACCCTTGTTAGCCACCCTGGACCTCCCTGATCTGTCAAGGATTTTAAATGATCTGATCCATCACTCTCCTCAATGGCCTGCCATACCGACCAAACTACCATCAGACATCCCTAAATTCGATGGCAAACCGAGAGAGGACCCGAACAATCATGTAATGACTTTTCACCTTTGGTGCTCATCCAACTCCTTGATGGATGACTCTATTTGTTTACACCTTTTTCAGTGAACCCTCACAGGTTCCGCCGCGAAGTGGTATATAGAATTACCACGAAGCTTCTTCACCGAATTCAACACCCTCGCTATGGCTTTCCTCACCCACTACCAGTTATCGATCCGCTACGAAATAGGAACTGAGATTTTGAGTTCTTTCAAACAAACCAAAGCCACTCATATCTCTGATCACATTCATGAGTGGCGACGAAGACGACGTCTCATCAAACTCAAACTTCTCGATCAGTTGCTGGCAGAGTGGTTCACAAAATTGTTCGTGAATGACATCGCTCATGACATCGCCATGGGTGGAGTTGTCACAGAAGAATAGGTAATTAGTCATGCTCAATACCTTGACCTCGTTTACTCACAAATGGGTACTCTTTACGACTTACTCCCTGACACACCTCGTCCTTCTACTTTCGCTACTTCAACTACTCCTACTACTTCTCATGCAGCTGACAGTGTGATTGGCACTTTCCATGCCCAACCTCATTCCGTCAAAACCTCTAACAACAAACCCAAACCCATTTCTTCTAATGTTCCAAATGCTCTATCTCCTACCCCTACCACCGGCAAGACTTCTGAGGTAAACTCTGTTCAATCTACCCCCGCCGGTAAAAATAAATCCAAAAAAGGAAAGGGTAAGAACAAGGAGGATAAAAATAATCCGCAAACTGAGAAAACCAAAACACCACCTATTGACGATAGGGATAAGCACAAACCCCGATACCCTTGTCTTATCTGTGGTGATGATCACTACACTAAGGATTGTCCATAATGAGCCGAGGTTACTAAGTTCCTTCAAGGGACCACGAAACCCCCCACTCCGTCCGTACTGTCACAACCCTTCCCCTCTCAACAACAGGCCCAATTGGTCATTCATGACCAACCTTCCCCCTCCAATACATCCTATGTCTTAATGTGTATAGGTGATTCAAAGAAGAATGACATCACACTTACCACTTGAGCCAAATATTATTCTTCCTCCAAAGAGAAGGTTGATGCAATACCTCCTTCGTTGGTCCAACCATCTCCCACAACTCCACCTACCAACGGTCCTCTTCATCTCGAATGACCGAGCTTAGATACAGTTCTTCTCCCTCCCCTAAAGGGTGTTGTTCAAAAATCGGCTTTCAATCCTCATGCACGTGTTGCCCAGAACTACAGTATTTTCGAAGATTTGGCCCAAGCACCGTCCGCGATGTCAGCCCTCGAAGTCCTTCAGAGTTGTCCTATACAATGGAAGGCACTGTTGAAATCTATTGGTGGAATTGACCCTACGAATACGAATTTAATAATTTTTGATTTGGAAGATCACATTCCAAGGTTACCCCCTCAACTTGCATTCCAAATACAAGTTATTGTCTCTGACAAAAACATTTGTAGAATAGTTATTGATGAGGGTGCCTCGACATGTGTCATGTCTGTTACCTTCTAGAAAGCCATCAGCTCTCCTCCTTTGACTAAATCCCACAACACGCTCAAAGCCTTCAATGGCTCTGGTTTTAAGCCTTACGGTTTCCTCCCTTCGTTGCCTATTACGTTAGAATCCAAATAGTCAACGTTTAAGTGGAGGTCTTTGACGCTCCTCTTGATTATAACCTTCTACTTGGTCGTAGCTGGATCGATTCCATGCATGCAGTTGTGTCCACTCTTTTCCATGTCATGTGTTTCCCACATTAAGGAAAAGTAGTTACAGTAGACCAATTGGCCTTCTTTCACTCTGACGCACGTACCGGTAATGTACCTTTCATTGCAAAACCCCCCTAGATATGAGAACGTCGGTGTGGATCTTCTTAAAGATTCCTCTTTGATGGGCACTTTCCCCATCCCACCACCCGATGTTCCACATCTGTTTTTCACCTCGATTAACATGATCTCCACCTCTGTTCACAAAACCTTTGTGTCTTACGACCCGTGGATGGTACCCAACCCTGGCGATCATCTTCGTTATGGCGACGAAATGCCTTTGAGTCCAGTCGAATCCACTTATCAAGCCATTCAATCAGCAACCCCTTCTACCCCCTCTCTTGGTGATTTATCTCTGGATCCCTTCCGCGTCATTTTTCCTATAGACGAGATGATTATGTATGTTATGTCCGTGGAAGATACCCCTTGGTACGATGGACATCATCATTCCATCCTCTTCCTAGAACAATGCAACATCGAGGGTTCCCAATGACTCTCGACCCCGTCGACTGTTGTCATTATGTCTACCGTTCCCGAGTCTACACACAATATGTTCTATGAAGGGAACTTAAGTAATATCTCACCCACCATCTCCCTCGACATATCCATAAAACCTAGAATTGTCGAAAATGTGCATATCGGAGCTTCGTGTTCCCATGGTGAAGTTGTCACCTACAAGTCCCTTTTCCAAGAATTTCGTGACATCTTCGCATGGATCTATGAATAAATGTCAGGCATTGACCCCGACATTGTGGTACATCAGATTAAGACATACCCGGGCGCTAAACCCGTCCAGCAACGACTTCATCTTGTCCACCCACGTAAAGCAGCAACTATCAAGACTGAAGTTGAGAAACTTCTCAAAGCTGGCTTTATTTACCCCGTGGCTCTAACTAGCTGGGTTTCNTTATGTCTATCGTTCCCGAGTCTACACACAATATGTTCTATGAAGGGAACTTAAGTAATATCTCACCCACCATCCCCCTCGACATATCCATAAAACCTAGAATTGTCGAAAATGTGCATATCGGAGCTTCGTGTTCCCATGGTGAAGTTGTCACCTACAAGTCCCTTTTCCAAGAATTTCGTGACATCTTCGCATGGATCTATGAATAAATGTCGGGCATTGACCCCGACATTGTGGTACATCAGATTAAGACATACCCGGGCGCTAAACCCGTCCAGCAACGACTTCATCTTGTCCACCCACGTAAAGCAGCAACTATCAAGACTGAAGTTGAGAAACTTCTCAAAGCTGGCTTTATTTACCCCGTGGCTCTAACTAGCTGGGTTTCCAATCTTGTTCCAATTGACAAGAAACAAGGCACAATCCCCGTGTGCGTTGATTATAGGGACATTAACAAAGCTTGTCTTAAAGACAACTTTCCTACCACCTTCGTTGACCAAATCATCGACGATTGTGCCGAAAGTGAAATCTTCTCTCTGATGGATGGTTTCTCTGGATATAATCAAATCAATATCATTCCTGCAGACCAACACAAGACTGCCTTTATTTGTCCTTGAGGCACGTTCACCTACCGGAAACTTCCATTCAATTTAAAGAATGTCGGAGCAACTTCTCAACGTGTTATGTCTTACGCCTTTTATGATATAAATCACATCGTGCAGCCATATCTCGATGACTTACCCACTCATTCCATGCGTCAGGTAGATCATCCAATACACCTCTGTGCCATTTTCCTTCAATGTCATTTTTACCACATACGCTCGAATCCCCACAAATGTGTTTTTTGCGTAGAATCCGACCAACTTCTGGGCTTTATTGTTTCACTTCAAGGGATCCGGGTAGATCCTTTGAAGGTCGAGGCGATTCTCAATGTTCCTCCTCCTTCCTCACTTCGCCAGTTACAAAGTTTGCAAGGGAAGGCAAACTTTCTCCATCGTTTCATCCCGAACTATGTTGAACTAAATCTTGGATTTACGCGACTGCTCAAGAAAGGTTTTGAGTTCGTATGGGATACCACTGCCAACAAACCTTTCGAATCTTTGAAATTGTCTTTGACACGTACCCCACTACTCTTCCCACCTGATTATAGTCGGGATTATTTCCTCTACCTTGCAGCCTCGGACTATACCATCGCTATGGTTCTCATCCAGGAGGATGATTCTCATGACGAACATGTCATCTATTACTTGAGTCGGAGTCTTACGACTACCGAAACCAAGTATTTACATGTTGAAAAACTGGCCTTGGCAGTCATCCAAGTAGTTCAACGTTTCTGGCACTATATCCTTTCTCGCAAGACTACGGTGATTTCTAACTTCAACCCTATGCAGCACATTCTTACACGCCAACTGCTAGGGGGAAAATACTCCAAATGGATCATGATACTCCAGGATTTTGACTTAGAATTCGAACGCGCTAAGTCTAAGAAATCCTTAGTGTTTTCCGAGTTGATATGCAACCTTCCCTACCCTAAGACGGAAAATGTAGCAGCAGATTAATTACCCGATGAATCCCTTTTCCTGATTAGTTCCAATGACCTTTGGTACGGAGATATCATCATATATCTCCAAACCCAGACATTCTRACCCAATTTATCTAACACTGACCATTGTTGAATACACTACCAATCTCGTCAGTATATTATSCTCGATGATACTCTTTATCGTCATGGGATTGACTCTGTTTTTTGACGCTGCCTCACGTTTGACAAAGCCGAGAAAGCCCTAAATGACTGCCATTCTGGAGCTTGTGGTGGTCACATGTCTAGGTATGCTACTGCCCAGAAKATCTTACAAGCAGGTTAWTTTTGGCCTTCTTTAATCAACGATTGTATAATTGTCGTCCAAAAATGCCACACTTGCCAAACCTACAACAATAAAATACGATCACACCCTGCTCCTCTACACCTTATGGTCTCCGTTGSTCATTTTGCRAATGGGGTATCAATTTCATGAAATGTCACCCTCACTCRGCCAGGGGGCATGGATACATTATCATAGGCRTAGATTATTTTATGAAATGGGCCAAGGCAATGCCAACATTCGACAATACCGGAAGGACTGCAGCATTATTCATATTCAATCACATCATTTCTTGGTTTGGTGTTCCACAAGCTATCGTTACTGACCACGGTAGCCACTTTAGAAACTACATGATGTCCGAACTCACTGAAAATTTGGGTCTTTGCCATGAAAACTCAACACCCTATTACCCACAAGTCAACGGCCAAGTTGAAGCGATAAACAAAATCCTCATTACCATGCTTCAACGAATGATAGGGATTCACAAAATGAGTTTCCACACGATGTTGTTTTCAGCATTGTGGGCTTATCGGACATTCGTTAAGTTTTCTACCGGGTTTACACCATTCCAATTAGTCTATGGTCTAGAACCCATCTTGCCGATTGAATGTGAGATACCCTCCCTAAAACTAGCCGTTGAACTTCTCCCAAACACTTATACCGAAGAAGAACATCTGTTGTATCTCATGCAATTAGACGAAACCTGTTGCGATGCCACCCTAGTCATAAAAGCCCAGAAGAAACGCATCAAAGCCCAATATGACAAACATGTCAAGCCTCGTGTTTTTTCCGAAGGCGATCTGGTTCTCCTTTACGAACAAGATCGGGATATGCTAGAATCCAAAAAATTTGAAGCTATGTGGCGATGTCCTTATATCGTTAGACGAGTTTTGGAGAAAGGAGCTTACGAGTTAGTGGATTATGACGGTATCCCTTTGAGTGAACCTAGAAATGGGTTGTACTTAAAGAAGTACTATGCCTAAGATCACATGTGCATGAGTGCTTATATTTTATTGTATCATACTTTGTGTTGCTTTAAGTATGCTTTTTTCATTATTTGGTCTCTGCCCTTGACCGTTTATCTTGCATTGTGCTTAGTTTCCAAATGTCGGAGTCTTCGGCACCCCACATAGGCTTCGTCGATGGTGCTAGCCATAGTACTCAGAACCTTGCTTCTATTGCATGGGCAATTTACGCGACTACAAACGAACTTATCAGTCTACGAGGTGTGTGCCTCGGTCGTGCGACCAATAATCTTACAGAATATAGCGTCGTCATCGAATTGTTGATTGATTCTATTTCGCTTGGTATCCACCACCTGGTTATACGACTTGATTCGCAACTAGTAGTACTACAGTTAAGTAACATCTATGCTATCCAAAGTCCTACTTTATTACGGGTATATTTACGAATTCGCCTCTTAGAATGTTATTTTGATTATAACGAATATCAGCACATTCCTAGATGTCTAAATACATTGACTGATGCATTAGATAACTATGTGTTAGACAAACATTTGGGGCATTATTAAACCAATCACACATCACATGCATAACACAACACAAAATAAGCCGGTAGAAGCCGTATATATGTATATAACGATCAAAAGTTTTTTACAAAAAGTTTATTTCCAAGGATCAAAATCTCAAAATATGAAGCCCATAGCTTCTACAAAATAGAGTCGCGGATGACGCTCACGATAACACACTATTGCTCGGGCCACCCTACGATGCAGTCGACTGAGAGACTTGGACACGCCCACAGTATGGCGTTGGTAACGTCTCGAAATCTCCCCAATAGCAATATCTGGGACGTCCGTGGTCAACCTCTCCAAGTTCTGCTCCACTGCCTCGTAGTCTTCGGCATCCCATCTCGCCATTGGAGCCACTTCTCCTCGCCGTTGAATAGGAGATGTTCCTGGAGGTCGATATGGCCCCACATTTGTGTCATCAAAAATATTTGTTTGATTAGTTCTTGGATAAACATAAAAAAATTTCATATGATAAAATTTGAAAAAACATTTAAAAATAACAAAATGTGTACTTCTTACTTAGGTCACCCTACTGAGCGTCCTCAGGCAGGGCCAAATCCNTTGGAGCCACTTCTCCTCGCCGTTGAATAGGAGACGTTCCTGGAGGTCGATATGGCCCCACATTTGTGTCATCAAAAATATTTGTTTGATTAGTTCTTGGATAAACATAAAAAAATTTCATATGCTAAAATTTGAAAAAACATTTAAAAATAACAAAATGTGTACTTCTTACTTAGGTCACCCTACTGAGCGTCCTCAGGCAGGGCCAAATCCAGATCCCCTCGGAAATCCAAACTAGCATATGCATAGTCATCAATCATCAGCATCTAGGGCCTCAACCAGTCAAAAAATGAATCACTATACTTGATTATGGGCCCTGCTACCTGACGAGCCATGAGGTTGCACCACCTCAGCATCCTCGGATCCTCTGGAGTCGATAAACCCCAATCAACTTGTAGTCACAGCAGTGGGACCCTCTCGAGGAAGAATGACACCAAAAGTGATCCGTACCCAAACTGCTTCAAGTCAGCCTTTCTGCACTTCGTCAATTGCCTCTTTATACTGCGGAGAACTGCATCCGACCAGTTGAAAACCCAAGGCTCTGTGCACTCTATGGCATATTGGAAATAGCTCTAGAGAGCCATGTGTGGAGTCACGCTCCCAGCCATATGTGCAATAGTGAACAAGATGGTTCGTATGGTCAAATCTTGGACCCCCCAAATGGAAACCTTACCCTTGCTCCTCTCTGCCTCGGGAACACAATATCGGCAACAATACTCGCTCATTGGGAGTTCGCCACCTCTACCTCCAATCAAAGTAGCATGGTATCCACGTCGTGACAACCCCATTATAAAATAGATATCCTCGATATCTAGGGTCAATGTATGGACTCCCACGTGAAATAATTGTTGGTCGACGTCCCACATGTGGACAAGGTATTCCAACAATCTGAGTTGGGCCCTCATGCCCAGAATCCTGAAGAATTTCAAGAGCCCACAGTCCCGGAGGGCAGCGATTGTACCTGGGTCATTCCCGGCAATGGCATCCTCCTCCTCATGTTCCCTTTCTCTCCATTCCAACATTGTGATGGTCAAACACCTGCAAAAGAGCCATGAGAGGGAAGTCAGCAACTTGTTTTAAACTCTTGCATAATTTTTATTGAGCAAAACCTTGCTTCAAACTCCATTTTTCGGCCCCCACAGGTGAGCCTTTTGCACAGTGTGAGATTCTCGCAGGTCCTGCATGGCCCGCCTGCGAGAATGCTCGGGCGCATGTTATGGCCCTAAAATGGACTCAAAACTCAAAAAAATGCCAATAAAAACTAAAAATAAAACCATGAAAAGTTAGAGAAGCAAGAGATTACCTTGTTGACTGAGACGGTTCACCGAATGGTTGCTTATGCCTCCCGCAATCGAGCAAAGAAATTTGGGGGAAAATGAGGTATGTTGGGCAAGCTTTTGGCAAAATCACAATAAAATGGTAAAAATCCCTTTTTACTCATATTTATTCACTTTTTACTATTTTTTATTGATTTTTTATACTTTGTCTATAAAACCTCATACCCTAATAGCCTTGTGAGTATGGTTTTTCGCAAATATCGCAACTTTGAAGTCCGAACAAGGGGGTGCGGGTGTTCCTTTTCTTGT
Organism: Picea mariana; assembly: GCA_032191745.1. NCBI lineage: Eukaryota > Viridiplantae > Streptophyta > Pinopsida > Pinales > Pinaceae > Picea > Picea mariana. Next base: position 393,484 of record JASDQU010100999.1, read on the forward strand.
CGCATGTACGACTACTTTTTAGGGTTTTTTACAAAAACCTCAAGCTCAGTCTTCGTTCATTCTTGTGCTCGAAAATATATGAGAACGTAACCGAGTATACTTTTTCTCGTCTTTTCGTACTCATCATGGTAACATGAAAACGACGAACGTAAAGGAGTATCCTTTAAGCTCTTTTCACACTCCATAAAAATGAAAAGATGGCCGAGCAACCTTGTTCTGTTCACGCTCGTAAAAGTATTTGAATAAAGCGTTCGATGGGCGATAGTTTATCACTTTTTCGGTCCTATCGAACTATTTTATGAAAAAGAACTGAGAGAGTCCTCTTTAAGTGTTTTTCAGACTCTCAAAACATGAAAAACCCCCGAGTTTTCTATCCTTGGACTCGTTAAACAAACATCGAAAGACCCGCAATGGAACTGAACCGCTCCTTCCTAGGGTTCGTTAAATATACTCCAAGGGACTCGTCTGAAGGATGAGCTTACATCAACAAGCATATGTTATCCTCCTCAAGCTTGTGTAAAAATAAAGAGGTACTCGCCAGAAATGGTGGGGGGAATTTTGGGAAAGGGATGTGTTTTCGTATTCATATTAATGGCAGTAAGCGTCGCTCTTGAACATGACACCCCTTATTCGTCATTTGAAGCTGGTTTGGGAAATCCATTTGTCTCTCATTCGACTTGCTACAAGGTCATATCTTGGGTCGTCTTTGAGTCAGTTTTGCCCAGTCCTTGCTCATGTCGTTCATATATTCAAGAGAAGTTCACACGAGCCCTCTATTGAGTCAGCCATCTGCAGTTGTCCATTCTTACTATGTCGGCCTTCCCTGTGTCTATTTCAACCTATATTAATACTATGTTTCACCCTCCAAATATGTTACTTATTTTGTGTCATTGATGGGGGATACATCAAGGCCCTCCTGTGACTAGTCTTGTTCCGTCGACTCCAACTCATTATCCGAAAATGAGGCTTAGAAATCATTTAGTACCTTGGAACTTGCATGCCTTAATGGCAGGTCTCTTCGCTTTTGATAGGGATTTCACATCATTGATCCCTGATCGAGAGATTCCGCCGAGTGCACGACTTCAGCTCATGTATTCACATTCATTCGTATTGTACTTTGGTACCTTGGGAGTCATTGACATCAATGGTGATTTCCCTCGCACTTGTTAACGATTTTCATCAATGACCAGTAATCAAGTGGTTTCTACCATGTTTGACTTCAGCACATGTAATCGCATGGCTAGATTCGTATTTTCAGGTGACGAGATTGAAGACCCTAGGTCTCATCTTTTTTATCCAGGCTGTGATGGAGTATGTATGATTTGCATCGGCACATAGATCCACTTTGTATGTCATGTGGCTATGTCGTCTTAATTTAAGTCTTCTCGCATAGATCCACAGTGTATTCATGGTGGCTATGTAGCATTTTGACGGCATGGATCCACGGTGTATGATTGGTGGCCATGACCTATGTTTACGATTTCATTTGTGATCTGAGCATGGGAATGCCTACCTCAGAACTGGTATTATATTCTGCAGATGCTTGGTTGTTTACAGGTTTCTGATTAGGTGCACTCCTTGTTTCTGACACACACGTGCATTTTACAAAGTATTTCGGTTGTCACAAGTTACAGCCTCATACTTTGGGGGGCATTCTGTTACACATGATTTTGGTCACTCTGGTGATGTCTCTACAGTGATGTATTCAGGCTCCCAACAAGGACTTTTTGCCTGAGAAAAGTGACTGTTGTCTTCTTCCAAAAAACACATTTTTAGGATGAGTTCGCAGGGTGCCTATGTTATAGGGTTCAAAAATCCTTGATTCTCACAGGCAACCCATACTTGGGGTGTGAACTGTTCGCAGTCTGCTCTATAGGTGGGGTGCGAACGTGTTTTTAAGCTTGGAAAAGAGAAGAGGTCACGAAGGTTCTAGAAGGGAATCCTTTAGAAAATGAGTTGGCATTCGCATGGTTGGCATTCTACTGACTTCTCAGATTTGGTGGGATCATCCTCATCCATTTAACCATCTCTCCCTCCCCTATATATTGAAAGGTTTCTCATGGAAAAGGTTAAGCAAGATTGAATGAAGAATTGGTGAAAGAATTGTGTGAAGAAATCTTCTTGGATAGAAGCTTGAAGGCTCTATTTGGTCTATCAAGTTGTATTGGACCTTCTTCATGCAAATGTAGAGCAAGTGTGTGTGTTAGAAACAAGGGTCACTGAAAGGAAGCTTGCAACATCAAGGCGATTAGGTTGTATCTTCTACTTTCATTTAATATGATACAACGGCATGTCCCTTTCCCATAAAATCACTCTTATTTTATTACGTAACTCCTTAATCATATGCATAGGTTGACATTGAATATACTTTAGTATCTTCACTTTGTTTGGTTTGTGTTGTCTTGGACCTGATTTCACAAGAGCACCGGAGCCAAGCGGGAACAACAGAGACCTAAGGAAGCGATACAAAGGTATGTCACTCATTCCTTCTTATTAGTAGATTCCATGATTACAACTTAGGGAAAGAGTCGTGTCCTATTCTAGATCCAGGTGGATCTAGGGAGATCTGTTAGTGTCTGCACCTACCGATTTATCCGATAACACAGGCGTAACTTCTGAGAAGGACCTGTGGATATATTTGTGTGTTGAAGGTTCCAGCGGGAACTAAAGGAGTCATTTAGACTCAAATGGGAGATTAAGACCAATCCTTGGTCCAGGAGGTCAAGCAGAACCTGCTGAGGTAGGGGTGTTGCGTCAAAGGATATAAAAATTTTGATTGGGCGGGGAGTGCAAATGATAGAAAGAGTACTTCAGGAATATGCTTCAGTTTGGGCTCAACCATGATATCTTAGATTAGCAGAAAACAAAAGTTTGTGGCACTTAGCACTACAGAGGCAAAGTACATTGCAGCATGTAATGCTTGTATGGAAGCAGTATGGCTCTGTAAGTTGATTTCTTGACCATTGGTAGTGATTGTGTGTCACTGGACAGTAGATGTGTGCTACCAACAGTGGTTTTGTACCACTGAACAATAGTTGTGTACTACTATGGATCAACACAATCGTGTTCTATTGGATGGCATTGTAGTAGTTGTGTGCTACTATTTGATTGTCGTGGAGACTACTAGATCGCTTGGAAGTAGTTGTGTGCTACTTCTTGATCATAGATACTGTAACAGATGATTTGAGCTATCGATGGTATGGTAGTAATTGTGTGCTACTAATTGATTGTAGAGCAGTCAATGGACTACTAGATGAAGACATCGTGGAAAGATACCTTCCTAATTAAGAGGGAGCGTTGATGTTTGAACAAGCGAGAGACATTATCCCTAGAGGGTCATGTGTGGACTAGTAGGGGACAATGTGGAATTCATCCTGATGTGCCTCAAATGGTCAGATGAAGAAACCAATACATTGGTTTCATGAGAAAACCTTGATATGTCTTGGGGGACCTCGGTTCCATGAGAGAACATCGATGTGTCCTAGAGAAGACATTGTTTCCATGAGGGAACCTTGATATGTCTTAGACATGTGTTCCATGAGGGAACCACAAGATGTCTAGTATCGAATCAGTTCATGAATAAGCTGAGACGTTGGTTTCATGAGGGAACCTCGATATTTCAAGTATGGTCCAAGATGACTTATCATGATCAGCCCCAAGGGACTAGCCACCCCTTGTAGGATGAGCTAGCTCAAGTCTTGTGGATACCAACTACATGATGTGTATAAAAACAAGTGAATGGCTCTAGTAAGCATCAGGTGGACCTTCTCCTAGATTGGGATGTAGACCAATGGAGATAGGATACATTATATATGTATATGACACGATATTTATAATACAAAGTATAAATATATATAATAAATAAATAGTTAGTTATTATCCAAGGGACGCATCCTTATAGTAAATAAATAGTTATTTATTATTTAAGGGACACATCCTGTCATGGATGGTCACCATATGTTCTCTATATATGAAACATTCATCATTGTAATAATATATCGATCGTATATCATATTATATAAAAATAAACATGTTTCCCATGTGCCCCTTTCAGATGAGAAAGAGATCGAGTGCATGGTTGTGGAGAAGAAGAAACATTAGCTTCTTAGTAAATACATGAGTGAGGATCTCATGGAGGAGAAATCCAAGGCCAAGGAAATGCTTAATATTTAGTGATAAGGCATGCTAGCGAAGCTTATGGATCATCGAATTTTTTTCCAAATGTGCTTCTTAACTTCTATTAAATATATAATATTGGCCTTAGGTCATTCTTGAGGTTGACAAAGTATTTTAATTAATACATCCACCAAGGTTCATTTCTTTTTTATCATGCAAAAGGGGCACTATGAAGCTCTAATCGTAGAGCTTGGCAGTCTTAATTATTCCAAAGTAGGGGGTAAGATGATAGAATTGGAAGGGAATGAAGTTGTTGTTCCCAGTGCCACCAGCAAGGACCCCAGTTATAGATACTTCGAGGCTACTAAATTCCTCCATGACCTCAAAGAGTTATTAGATAAGCCCCCTTGAGGTGAAGAAGAGGAGGTCTAGGTATGATATTTACAAGCAAATTGATGCCAGTTCATATTATGGCTATATGAATGATGAGGATGGTATCTTGGAGAAAGTCGAACAGCCCATGGAGGAGGAGATGCAAGATAGAGTGTTGAGGGAGTGGTAGAGGATCATGTCTGTGCACTAAATTATGAGATGCACCGAAGAGTAGCCTCTGTTTTTGCCTCCACATAGGAAAACCTCCACAAATTTTAACTATCGAGGTCTACATACGTAGTTTGTAAATTAATTTGTTTTTGTTCTGGCTGCTACTCTTGTGCTCTTCATCGTCTATAATTCACATAAAATTATTTTTAGGCACGCACACACACACATATATAACACAAATTGAAATTATAAAACACACACATATATAACTATTTTGTATTTATCAAAAACTGAAATCAATTTTTGTTTGCAAAAAAATGTGAAAAAGTAATCAGTGCTACTACAATAGATAATACACACTGTGTCTAATGACTTATATCAGACAAAAAGCATCGCTAAGCGATGCATTACATATAACGCATTGGTGCTCCATGGTTATTCAGGCATCGATATGTATTTATCGGTGTGTTGTGTTCTCTAATGCACCAATAACGAGGCATCCCACAAGACACATCACTATGTTATTTTACCTAACTTTTGTGTGATGTGGTGCAGTTAGTTGTACGAAACCCACCACTTTGTTAAATGTTTTAGGTGGTAAACCATCGATTATGAAAATAAATGCAAGATAATTCTAAACTTTAGCAACACAATCATCAAGTCTAAGTTCAATGAGATGATGCACTAGGGGAACATGATACTTTATGTCATGACAATCATACCTTGTTAGATGAACTTGAAGTAATATAAAAACACTTCACAGAAAGGCAGTTGGTGGCCTAGACCAAAGATTTGAATCTTGAGCACAAGGTTGGTGATGATAAACCTTCTACTTCTAATTATAAGTTCTATGCTTCTTTGTTACGACTCAGGGAGTAGAAGAAAGACTTGTAGCTACAATTATATTTGGAATGACATTATGGTGACTTCAAGGCTTAGGATCTCATTGGGCAAGTAGACCCTTTGGTCACTCGGCTTGAGCACACATGGGATAAACAGACCCCTTGGTCAATGATATCGAGCACACTAAGGCAAAACTCCAAGTTGTGATAGAACATACCAATGTCATCCATTCTACTTTTCATAATTGGTTTTACATTATTAAGATTGGAGAAAAACTTGCAATTGACCTCCAAGTTCAAATGAAAAACTCACGATGACAAGTTGCTCTTGTCATTGATCCTGAGTAACAGACTAAGATCTGAGAAGAAATTTTAAAAAGTATATGAGCTACTAGGTGTTCTACCACGTGCTTCTTGAGAGGCACAAACACAAATTAGACAAATTTGGTTGGTCAAGACAAAACATTGTCAAATATTCTAAAAAATTAATGTCATCATTGAGCTTGGGCGTGCCATAATGTAGAGGATAATACCAACCTGACTAGATCATGAACATGTGCAGTCCTTTGTACATGTACTGTGTCTCCCTTTGACTAAGTGGAAGCTTGAAATATAGGCCTTCAATTTGTTTAATTCACAAGGGTTACAAGTGGTGCTAGAGTTGGACCCTTCATTTTAAGAGCAATAAGAGGGCACACGTTCTAGTTTTGAGCAGAAAAGAGTAGGCAAGTTGGAGTTGACTCAAGGGAAAATCAACAACTGTGGTTGGGGTTTGTTTGCCCTTTTGTTTCAAGTAAAACCATGCTTGTGGATTGTCAGTGGGTAGCACCAAGTCAACGAGCGACATCGGGTCAGTGGGCGAGAGCAATAACTGATGACACTTGTTTTAGGGAATTCATTGTTAAGTTGTAGGTGGAGTTATTGGAAAGGTCATTCAAAAGGCAGGTGATAGATCTTGATGGATTTGATTCCAAGCTTTGAGAAAGGAAAATAGAAAAAGATTGAATGTAGCCTAGTACATCAGGGAATAGTAGTGATGGAGAGTGATGAGCATCAAACAAGTAGCCAACCATAAAATGGTGTTTGAATTTGTCTCTTGGTATAAAAGCGATAGTTATAATATGTGAAGGTCAAGGCCTTGGATTGGGTTAATAATTGTGTCAGTTTATTACCTTTTGTTAGTATTTTCTTTGGTTGTTAGCTTTTAGGCAGTGTTTGAATATGGGTATGTATGTTGCATTCTACACATTAGGTTGTTGAGACAAAACTATGAGATGTTATTAATCGCTACAATCATGTATATATTTTGGATAGAAGTGAATGGAATGGAAACCCTTTTAAAGTCTCATTTCTATATCTATTTTACATGGATGATGTTTGCTTTCTAATAGTTGTAACTTTTTTTGTTATGAATGTGATTACATGGGCATAATGTGTTGCACCTAGTAGAATATATTACATGAAAGCAATATCGAATTTGATGAATGGTAAAATGGATTCAGTTGCACCCTTCTTTTTTAATTGATGGTATCACACTATTTGAAGTTCTGACAATGTGCCTTGGGAAAGACTTTTCTTGTAACAAAAAACTAATATGTTGACACTAGACTACAATGCCATTGTTAGACACCTATATGAACCCATGTTTACATTTCAAGTCAATACTATCAATAAATTAATGATACAAGTAATGATATGGAGGATGAAGATCACGATCTTGAAAAATCTTTGATGGAGGCTATAATTAACCTCCCTTTGGGTATTGTAAAGTGTAAATGTTTTTTAATTACTAAATATGTAGTGGAGGCATTCATTTCTATTGGAATGTATAATTGTTTCTAGATACATAATAATTTTTTTTCCATTTGATCAACCTCTTTGTTTCTCGAATAAAAATATGTGTTGTGGAACTTGCATGATTGTTGCTTTAGATGCATTATTTAGAGATGGTTGCACTATAGGAGAATCATGTTGATCATTCAAAATTCCCACTAATTATCCAGTTGTCCACAAAAATCCACTGAAATTGAAAATAGATGCACTTATATTACTAATTGTATCACCATATTTTCCAGGCATGCTCTTACAAGTGTCCAATTTAAATAGAGGCCTTTTATTTGATTCAAATATTGTTAACAATTGGTAAATAGCATTCTGGAATAGGAAATAGAAAGGTCACTAAGAAAAAAAATAGTAGAGAAACATCCTAGTGCATCACGAGATTATCTGTGTTTCTTACCAACACAACATATGAGGATTGGGGGCAGGGTTGGAATTTGAATTCATCTTTACCCATCAAATAATTTTTTTTGACGTTTTGGATATCTCTATTTCCTGTAAAGAACGTCATGTTTAACTTTGTGCCCTTCAACAATGAAGTTTTAATAATAAATTAACCCTCCTTCAATATAATGAGGTTTTGATTTAAAAATTACTCTTCAATAAGTATTAGATTGAATACTTTCACATTCCATTTGGAAATACTAAGCTTAGTTATGAGCAAAATTACTGTGGAACATATACTAATTATAATGGTCTCTAAGCATAACTTTATAAACTCAACATTAAATTTATTTCTCGTCCAAATCCATGCCCTTTACAGAAGGTTTCAACCTATAGCATCCTGCAAGCAATTTCATTATCATAAACCCATTCTCTGAAAGCGAGGGCGCCCATTTTCTGTGAGTATAATGGGTTAAACCAATGAGAAAATTGTCTGAGTTACCTGGAAAACAGAGACACTACAAACATGCAGTGTTTGAGAATGTGTTCTTGAATCTGTGAACAGTGGAACTATTAAGATGCATTAACAAATTTGAGTTTGAAAAATAGACTATATTTAATATAAGGAGAAAACATGCTCATGCTCATGCTCTGTTAGTGGAAGTGTTATCCATTAAATTATAATAAGTGGATTATTTATTTAACTTATTTTTATATGAATATGAGAATTTTTGTGTAAATAAAAAACAAGATATTTAGAAGTATATATTACATTAAAATTAGCTATATATTCCATCTAAGTTAGACAGAAGATGGATTATCTATACTTTACATGCCATCAAAATTAGCTCTATGCATGTTTTTTCTCCTTGGAGGTAGCTTCAAATCTAGAGGGGAGTAATATTCCAGCGAAATTGAACAGAGAATGGATTTTAGATTCTATCCAAACTCCCCATAATTTGCATGCCATCCCAATTCCCAGTTACTATGACAAATAATTAAATACTTATATATTAACACTAGTTACAACATTAACAACTGCTTTTACCAATTACCAGAACCACTTGCCAACAATAACTAAGCTTACCTTCTAAAGCTTAAGAGCATTTATTATCTCTTGTTGAAACCAATATGCTTAAAACAGGGAATAAAATAGTGTTGGTAATTGTAAATTTTTATTTTCACCCATATTTTGTGCTTGTGTTCAACTGGGAAAAACCTCTACAAAAGCACTCCTAATATATTTTAAATCTTTCACCGCTTTCAAGTGATAGTTTGTGCATATCATAAAGCTAGAAATTAGAGAGAGGCAATGTGCACCACCCAATAACGTTATAGTCTTCTCTATAGATATTGTGATTGTTCTTTGGAGTTTGGGTGGCAAAACTTGCTCAGCCAAGCATAAATTTTAATTTATATTTTTCTAAATTCAAAGAAACAAAGGGAAAAAATAAAATAAAATAACCTGGCGTTTATGGGTTTCAATAGCTTTCCAATAAAATTTCTAAACTGACAAAGATAGTATCAAAAGTTCTAAGTAGATTAGAAGACAAAACACTAAACACTTTGTTTCACAAAACAAAATGAGATTGTTAATGAATTATTATAATATTGAAAAACATGGTCCTCCACAACTGTTACATGAAATAAACAATGAGCAAATCCATATTTTAATGTGATTGTGTTGGATTTGTTGGTCGGAATAGGAATATTGCCACATTGTAGCTGCAGCTTGTCATGGTCCTGGGATAAGCTCTGAGGAAAATTTTATGGATAAAACTGATCTTATTTTTAGTGAAAATTTGACATAAATTTATATTCAATATTTATATCTAGTATTCAAATTCAAAATTTATATTTACTTTGGTTTTTATTGCATTTTGAACCATTCAAAACTTTGGATTTTTGAAAATGTAATCTAGATTTTCTGGCGCAACAGGACAGATTTTCTATTATGTTTTTGGCGGCAACAGGACCACGGCTGCAGGACGGATTTTCTATTATGTTTTTTACCGCAACAGGACGACTGTTATCAACCATAGTGTTGCTGCAAGTTTTTTTGTTCGGCAGTAAGCACAATCTACTGGTTTTTTTTTTAAATTGTGATTTAATGGAGCAAAAATTTATTTATATTTATATGTGGGTTCTAATGTGATCTAAAACAACATAAAACCTAGGATTTTTTGAAAAACAAAAAAACAAATCACATAAACAAACAAGAAACAAATGAAGGTGGTGGGTTGATAAGCTTAAACAAATGCGAGCACTCAACCCTTATTCCATTTATGAACCTATTGAAATATTGAAATGTGGGGATAAACCCTTATTGAAATTTGGAGGTATCATATTGACTCAAAATATGGAGAGCCAACATCACGAGATCTATTCAAAGGCACAAATAAAAAAAGATTGCCATTACATAGCATTTGCAAAGAAAAGAGGGCCTTACCTGTTGTCCTCCTAATCCCTTCAACCTTCCAATGGACAAAGTGACATGTATCTCAATCCTCTAGCTGCCTGCATCAATCCAGTACCGCTCGCTGCAGCGTTCTACCCACTTCTACGGTCTGCTATCCAGACCTACAGTGAAACCAACACAAACTCCAAAATTCCAATTTGTCGACCCTAGGTTTCAAATTCAATAATTCCAAAATCCGTGAGGGTGGTGGGTAAACTCAAACTAGGGTGGTGGGTAACTCCGTGCAGGAAGAGTTATCCCTACATTAACCACAAAGTCGCTTGTAAACGGTACTCCATATCAGAAATCATACATATTACCCTTTCCACGACCGAGGAGATAAAAGGCATTAATAACGTTTGATGGAATTTATGCCCGCCATAACAGTGGTAAAAAAAATTAATGACGTCTTATAAAATTTATTCCCAGCAAAAACACGTCCTATCTATTAGGTTACCTGTTCCCCGAGACAGTTACATAAAATCTTCGGCTGTATTTGACGGGCAAAATAGTCCATGACGGGCATTTTGCCCATCAAATTCCAACCCTGATTAGGGGTGATGCAATTTTTATTTGGGTTGTTCCCTCAAATATGCTTATTTTTCTAAGTATGGTGCAATTGCTTTAATGTAAGAAGGTAGAATATAGGAGGAAAATCATATGTTGAATAATCAAATGTGTCAATTTGAAATGAAACTCTACCATCAATCAACGTATTGAAATAAAATAAACTACGAGAACCATACAATGTGCAGTGAAGATTGAGAAAAGTAAAACAATTATGATACGAATCTCCATTGGCTTGGTTACAACCACAATGATGATACGAATCCACATACTATGGTTTCTTGGTACCAATATTCATATATTTTATCGCCTACATTATGCTTGGACCTTTCAATGTTGAATTATAGTTATACACAACATTGTGACACTATACGATTGGAAAGTCAATTGAGAAAACATATAATAAGAATATTTCATAGGAATAGTCTAATAAACAAACAATTATTATAATTTGTATCTCTAACTAATAACACAACAAGAGATGTAGTGTGTTAGAGTTGGGCATAGAATAAAAATTGTTGACTTATGTTCTCTATATGGTTTTGTTTTGAAGGTTAATTTGATTCTCTATATGGTTTTGTTTTTACTGTTATTCTAATAACACAACAAGAGATGCAGTGCGTTAGAGTTGGGCATAGAATAAAAATCCTTGACTTATGCTCTCTATATGGTTTTGTTTTGAATGTTATTTTGATTCTCTATATGGTTTTGTTTTGAATGTTATTTTGACTGTGGTATTAGCAAAGAAGAAATTTAAATGACCAGCCCTAAGCCTCCTTGATATTGATCACATTGTGACACTATACTATTGGAAAGGGAATTGAGGAAACATATAATAAGAATATTTCATAGGAATAGTCTAATAAACAAACAATTATTATAATTTGTATCTCTAACTAATAACACAACAAGAGATGCATTGCGTTGGAGTTGGGCATAGAATAAAAATTCTTGACTTATGCTCTCTATATAGTTTTGTTTTGAATGTTATTTTGATTGTGGTATGAACAAAGAAGAAATTTAAATGATCGAACTTAAGCCTCCTTGATATTGATCAAAATAAATGATGGATGAGAGTTTGTTTAAACATATATGGATTATATAAAACAAAGTTCACTCTCTCTACTTTTTTTGCAGATCCACATGCTAGTCATCACAAAATGTATGCTAAGTTGATGGAATCTAATGGTTAACATCACAAATTTTTACCCAATCAATAATCCAAGTGACATTATGGCTAGGCTTGAACTATCATGTAATCCATGCAAAGTAGTGAGGAGGTTTGAGTTCGGTGGTACCATGCAAAAAGTAGAGAATGGTTCGAAATATCTTAAAAATATCAAAGTTGAATTATCAAACTGTAATGGAATTGTTATATCTATGAGGGACCTGTGGTGACACGTTCACAATGATTGAAGACTACCCATGGTCTAAGTTATATCTTTGAGGGGCCTATGGTGACACATCCATAGTCATCAGAGACTACCCATGCTCTAAATGAGTGAATTTACAGTGAGCTAGAAAAGTATAATGATCATGAGGGCAATGTCTTAAGGTGAATCGCACGATGGCTCTTTTGAACCATTTTAAACCTCAAATATGTAGCGACCTTTCAAGGGGACCATTTATTTCATTTGTGTTTGTGCTTTGGCATTACTCCTTCAAGAAATGATATTTTCTATAGTCTAGAAATTAAATCTTACACAATCATAGAGTAGTGATAAATGTGGCTACCCTCTCATTATTTACATGGTAACCATTATTATTCTTGTGTTATTTTTCTCTTTTAATCTTTGTCCCTTTTTATCTCGTTTATTTTTAAGGTAATTTAAAGAGGTAACATCACCTTTTATAAATGTAATACTTATTACTTTATTTTTCAATTAAAGACGAATGTATTTCAGTAGAGTTTAAAGTCGTGATTAGATATTTTGATTATAAAGACAAATTGCCTAATTCCAACAAAGTTAGGCTTCTTGCTATTGCTTTTAATATGAGCATTGGTCACTACAAACTAAAAAATGGTTGGTTTAGAGATTCTGAAGGTTGGGTTAACTATTGGAATGTAAGGTACTAGATGTGATATAATATGTAGAAACATGAATATTCAGCAGATATCAAGGGGAAAACAAAATATTGAGAAGAGAAATACAAGAAATAATACCTTTATTCAAATAAAGCAATGTTCACTTGCCTCTTCGAGGGGGAAACCTCCAGCAAAGCAGAGCTCTATTACAATAATTCTTAAGATAATGTTTTCTCATGCCTCCTACTCTTATTTATATTAATTCTATCTTCTAAAGAACATTCTAGAGGAAGATATTTCTAGAAGCAGAAGCTTCTATTAGGTCTTCTTACATTGACTTGTTCGTATTTATTAAATAGGCCTTATTGACTACTGTCAGCCTTTATTACATGGAAAATATATTATTCTATCTATGTGAGGAGTTAGGGAGGTTAGGTCCCTAACATACCTTCCCCCTTGAGAAAGAGCCTTGTCCTTGAGGCTTAAGATGAGGAAATTGTTGTATAATGGTAGTTGGCTCCCAGGTGGCATATTCTAGTGGAGTATCCTTCCATTGAATTAAAACTTCCTTGATAGTGTGTTGACGAAGATCAGGCTTGTGTTGGTCCAATACGGCTTGTGGCTGCAACCAAATAGAACCTTCTTCATCCAACTCTGGTAGACTGGTCTAGGTGTGACACTTGGTGCCAATCACTTTCTTTGGGCATGAGACATGAAAAAAAAGATGTAGCTTGAAGTGATTGGGAAAGGCTAACTAATATGCCACTGGTCCCATGCGTTTGAGAATAGTATAAGGACCATAAAATTTGGAGGTAGGTTTTTAA